>CM031614.1:77651574-77661574 GCA_018398815.1 Conus ventricosus
TATCTATCTACCTGTCTATCTATCTATCTATCTATCCATCTACCTGTCTATCTATCTATCTATCTATCTATCTATCTATCTATCTATCTATCTATCTATCATATCTATCTGTCTGTCTGTCTGTCTGTCTGTCTGTCTGTCTGTCCATTCATTCATCCATCTATCTATCTAGGCCTCTGCCTGTTTCTCCATCTATCTCTCCATCTGTTTATCAGTCTATCTACTCCTCTATCTTTCTGTACATCTCTCTGTATTTGCATCTCTCTCTCTTTTCTCTTCTCTCCTCTCTCTTCTCTCTCTCTCTCTCTTCTCTCTCTATCCTCTCTCTCTCTCTCTCTCCTCTCTCTCTCTCTCTCTCTCTCTCTCTTTTCTCCCTCTGTCATGCCCGCTCACGAATGGATGCTGACTCATTGTCTTCAGCCCAATCTGACGACCAGGAATAATGGCCAGAATTTCGGTAGATCTTTTTTTTTTACAGGAGACGGAGGTAAAGAGAGGAATGGAGGGGAAAGTGAGAGTAGGGATGGAGGGCGAAGTTACCAACTGAAGAGAGAGGTCAAGTATTTACGTTTGGAAGAAAAAGGGGGGGGGGGGGGGAGGAGGGGTTTAGAAACCCCCCGAGAAAACTCAGGGGGGGGGGGGGGGGGGGGGGGGCCTCTCGAAAATCTTTTCCCAAAAGGGCCCCCCTCCTTTTTTCAAAGAACGTCGGGTTTGGGGAGGAGGAAGGGGGGTTTTTTTTTAAAATTTTGGGGGGTTTTTTCCTCGTCCCCCTTTGCAAAAGTTTGGGGCGAGTGCTTTTGGGGAAAAATTTAGCTTGGTTCAAAGTAGCCAGGGTTTTGGATGTGGTGGTGTGTGTGTGGGTGTGTTGGGGGGTGGGGTGTGTGGGGGTTTTGTGGGCGGGTGTGTGTGGTGTGTGGTGTGGTGTGTGTTGTGTGTGTGTGTGGGGTGTGGGGGGTCTTGTCCTCTGTCGTCCCGTCGTCTGCTGTCTGGTCTGTCCCGCTGTGGTTTTTTGGGTTCACAGTCTTTTGTGAACCATGTTAATTGGGAAAATCCAAATTAGGGGCTAGAGAAAAGAGGGGAGAAGGAGAGAAAAGAGAGAAAAGGGGGAGAGAGAGTTAGAGAGAGAGAGACAGACCGACAGAAAAGACAGACAGACAGACCGACACACAGACACACAGACAGACACCCCAGACAGACAGAAAGGAGAGGGGAGAAGGGTAAAAACAAAGACAAAAACAAGGCGGAGAGAAAGGGGGGGGGGGGAAAACAACGACAGACACATCAAGAGAGAGCGAAGTCGGAAGAGTCGAAAGAAATGTATTTTATGATAGGTCATGGCCCCTTATGAATTTTCACCGAGAGAGGAAGAGAGGGGAGAGAGAGAGAGAGAGAAGAGGAGGAGAGAGAAGAGAGAGAGAGAGAGAAAAAAAGAGAAGAGAGAGAAAAAGAGAGAGAGAGAAAGAGAAAGAGAGAGAAAAAAGAGAGAGACAGAAAGAGAGGGGAACAGAAGAGAGAGACAGACAGACAGAAAAGACATACAGAGGGGGGGGGGGGGGGAAAGGAAAAAGGGAAAACGAGCGAGAAAAATAGTGAGAGGAAAAGAGAGAAGAGAGACAGAAAAGACAGACAAAACAGAAGACAGACAGACAGCCCAAAAGACAGACAGACAGATAGAAAACAATCCCGACAGGCAGACAGAGAGAAAAGGGCAGAAGTCAAAACCCTTCATGATGTATGTTTGACGTTTGGGTCATGTTTTCATACCAAATAGAAGTCAGAAAATTACGTTAAACTCATGGTATCATACATTACAGATGAAGAGAAAGAAGCGGGGGCTGTGTCGATGTGAGAACCCCGGTCCCGTGGTCCCTGGCGGGCCCCTGCGGGGGGTCCCCCCCTCCCTGACCAAATTCTCCCCCCGGGGCGCTGAAAAGACTTTTGTCCCAAAAAGATCCAGCCATAGAAAATTTTTAGGGGGCTGGTTTTGGGTTCTTTTTTTTGAGCCCTTGGTGGGAGAACACCACGTATTATGGGGCTTTGGTGTGTCTCATTTGGGCCCCCCAAAAAGGGGGACCCGACACAACCACCCCTGTCCCCCCTTAAAAGAGTCCGAAACCAGCCGACGAAAGGGCCCAGGGCGGGAATACAAAATTTTAAACGGGCCTTTTTAGAGGGATTTTCGATGGTTCCTTCATACAGCAGGAAGGGGTTTTTATATTTATAAAATATATTCCCATTTTTCTTCATCTTCAATGTTTTGTGAGTTTTTTAAACTTTGGGCCAAATCATTACTATAAATTTTAAAAAAAAATTTAACCTGCACTTTTTTTTTCCCCCCCCAAAGTAATTTTTTTCGCCTTAATTTTTAAAAAAATTTTTTGGATTATAATGACGTTTTTGGTTTTAAGGGGGTTTAATGTTGCGTCTTACTTGGGGCAGAGCGACAGGGAAAAAATTTTCGTTTCCAATTTAAAAAATATTAAAAATATATGTTTCCCAACTTTTAAAGCGAGGGGTTTTTGGGACGATCACAACTCATAAGTGTGGGGAACCCTTTTAATTATTTTTCCCCCGATCAGTTTAAAAATAATAAAAGGAAAACTTTTTTATCCCCAAAAAGGGTTTTAGCATCCAGACCAAAATTAAAAAACCAAATTTTTGCAACATTTGGGGCATTTTTTTAAACAAAAACGTCCCGGACATTTTTTTGTAAGTTCCCAAATGTTTGTTTTTAAAATTAGAAGGGTTTTCGATTTTGGGTTCATATACCACAGATAAACCAATAAGTAAAGGGATTTTTTGCAAAAAGTGAACACAAAGGGAAATATTACCAAATCACTTTACAAAATACCCATTTAAAGTCCTACTGGTAGCCAGAAATCTTTTTCATTACAACAGGTTTAAAATTTTTTAGGGGGGGGTTTTTTTTGTTTTCTTTTTTTTTTTTTCTTTTTTTTTTGGGGGGGGGGGGTGTGGGTTTTTTTTGTTGTTGTTGGGGTTGCAAATCTACTACCACTTAAAATTTCCCCCGAAAAACGAAGCAAGATGGGTTGGATCTTTAAAATCTTTTTGTAGTTTTTAAGTTTTTCCCCAAAAAAAAAGTCTTTTTTAACTTTACCACTGCTTTCTTTCCATTTGTAAAAAGAAGGGGGCTTTCGTATCTTTGCCCCAACCTTTACGGGAAAAAATTTAAACCCGAGCAACAAAACAATGCAGCAGGGCTACCATCAAAGCCTTTTTTTAAATCACTGGTTTTATTTTTCCCAAAAAAACCCCCCTTTCCGGGGGAAAACCATCCCTCTCGTGTTTGTCGGGGCAAATTTTTGCCCATTTTCAAAACAGTCTTTTTAAACTTTAAAGGGCGCCCCTTTAGACTAATTTTTTCTGGGGTTGAAAAACGAAAAACATCACGCAAAAGGGGGACATAAAGTTCACGTCCAGCAATTTCCCTTTTCTTTTCCCGAGCCCCTTTTATGAAACTGTTAACACTGGATTTTAGCTTGGGAAAAAACATAAAATTGGGAGAATAAACCCCCCTCTCTCCCCAAACTGGACATTAAATGAAATTATTAAAATGAAAAACTAATAGCGCCTATTCTCGGCTAGAGACCAAACTCTAAGCGCCTTACAATCCACACTCGTTTTTTCAAAACGGGGCCCGCCACCTGGGAGGGCCCACTGAAGAGCTGGGGCCCGCCGGCGCTTCAATTTTTCGTTTCCCGTGTCTTCAGTCAACATCGGTCAAAATCGTTCACCTCCCGTTTTTTTTTTTTCCTTCATTCTTTCCCTTTCTTTCCGGGGGCATGCGTGTTAACGTGCCTTTCCCAAACCCAAAGGCAAACGGGGCCCTTTTCTTCCGAAAGGTTTGGGGAGGGGTTTTTTGTGGGTGCAAGGCCCTTTTGCGGCCCTTTTACACACGGAACCCCCGGGGTATCCCTTTTGAAGGCGGGATTTGGGGAAAGGGGGTCAAACCAATGTTAACTCCGTGGGGGAAAAAAACCCCCTGTACCGAAAAAAGGCCCCCCCCGGGGACGAAACCGCCCCCAGGTCACCAAAATTACGATCCCCCCCGCTCTACCAAATGACTATTTTCCCCCCCCCCAAATTTTTCAACGGTTTTTCCCCGAACTATATCAAAATAATGAAACGTACAAGCGGGCAAAAGAAGAAAAACTCCTGGGCAATCCGGGCCCCCAACACAGATTTTGAATTTTTCATACCAGAAAGGGAAATTTAAAAAATTTTTTTTCAACCAAAGAAGGCTGCTACAGTTTCTTCTCCCTTAGATAGTTTTTGACCAAAGCCTACAGGGGCAAATATCTGGGGAGTATTTGAGTATTCTGTTCCCGCCTGATTGTCCCCGAAAAACCAAAAGGGGGGGGGGCCTTTACTCCAAAAAAAACTCACGGGTTTTTACCACGAGAGAAGAGAAAAGAGAGAGAGAGAAGAGAGAGAGGAAAAGAGAGGGGAGAAGAGAAAAAGGGGGGGGGGGGATGACAGACAGATAGATTTGGAAAAAACGACAGGCAACAGACAGACAGAGAAAAGAGATTTCAAGACTGAGACAGAGGGACAAAACAGAGACAGGTTTAAAGAGAGAAAGCATGCGGTGTACGGATTGGGGGGTTGCGGGCCCGCAAGCGTGTGTGTGTGGTGTGTGTGTTTTGTGTGTGGGGGCGCCGCACGCCTTTCGGGACATTGGGATTTTCTAGCCAACGTATGAGCTGCTCTCAATTTTTTCAATATATTTTTCACGTGTGCGTGTTCTTTTTTCATTTTTCCCCCAGAAACCCCCTTGGGGGTATTGTTGTTTTTTTCGTTCCAAAAACCAAAGGGAAAGGAACGAAATTCAGAAAATTACTGGATGACAAAAAGAAAACTTGTATTTTATTGGGGGGAATGCGTCACGGGACGGGGCGCGGGCACACACACACACACACAAACCCCACCCCACACACCCCACACACGAAAAAACCCCGCACGCACGCACGCAGAACGCACGGGACGCACGCCCCGAACCCCAACACACCCACCCACACACACACAACACACACACACACACACACACACACAACAAAACACACACACACACACGTCCCGTTTTGGGTTTTTCCCCAAAACGTGCAAAAACCTTTTTCAGCGTGTATGTGCCGCGCAGGCGTGTTTTGGGGTCCCGGGGTGGGGTGTGTGTGTGTTGTGTGGTGTGTGTGTTTTGTGGGGGTGTGTGTGTGTGTGTGTGTGGTGCGGGCGTGCGTGCGTGCGTGCGTGCGGGCTGCGTCCCTGGGGTGTGTGGTGTGTGTGTGTGGTGTGTGTGTTTTGGGGTGTGTGTGTGTGGGTGTGGGTGTTATGTGGGTGTGGGTGTTTTCAATGGGACTCTTTGCATTTTTTTTGTTCGAGAGAAAATGAACCTGCCCCCGCCCTCCCCCCCCCTTCGTCCCTTTTCCCCTTCCCCTTTCCCTTGTTTTCCCCCAATCCCCCTCCTCTCTCCCCTTTGTCTCCCCTCTCCCCCGGGTCTCTCCTCTCTCTTCCCCTCCCCTCTCCCTCTCCCCCTGCTCTTTTCTCCTCTCTCCTCTCTCTCTTCCCCCACCCAGAGAGCTTCTACACTACCCCTCCTCTCTCTCGTTCTTTTCACAAAACCCATTTATCTTTCCCTTTTTTCTCTTTTATAAAACAAACACACCTCACCGCAAACCCCGCACGCACGCAAAGCAACTCACCCCACAACACACACCACACACACACACACACACCACACACACACACACACACACACACACCACACACAAACAGAGAGAGAGAGAGAGAGAGGGGAGAGAGAGAGAGAAGAGAACACACACACAACACCCCACATATTTACACCCACACACACACACACACCCCACACACACACACCACACACACACCAACACCACACACACGTACCACCACGCACGCACGCACGCAAAGCACGCACAACCCCACATACACACAAAACTCACACCCCCCACACACCCACCACACACACACAACACAAAACACCCACACACACACACAAAAGCGCGCGCGCGCGCGCGCACCGAGAGAGAGAGAGAAGGAGAAAAAGAGAGAGAGAGAGAGAGATGAGTGGGGAGAGAGAAGAGAGAGGAAGGGGCCGTAAACCCCACTACGGGGCCCCGGGACCCCGCACTAAAACACACACCCACACACAAAACACACACACACACAGTGAGCCCCAAACCTCCCCCGGGTTCATCTCTCTCTCTCAAAGGGGTAAACGGGCCCCTGTCCATAATTGCGGCAAGAATTCTCCCCGAGGGGGGGTCTTCTTTCCCCCCCCCCCCGTTTTTCTTTCCCCCTTTCCCCCTTTTTCCCCCTTTCCCCTATCCCACCAACCCCCCCCCTTTACCACCCACCCCCCCCCTCCCCCTCCCCCCACCCCCAACCCCCCTTTTGGACCTGTCCGGCCCCGTCTCAACCACTATTTCAAACTGCCCGCCCGTTCTCTGCCTGTCCCCCGTCTGTCTCCCGTCCCCCCTCCTCTCTCTGTCCCTCCTTTTCCCCCGGGCCCCCTCCTCCCCTCTCCCCTCTCCCCCTCTCTCTCCCTCTCTCTCTAACACACCACACAAACACACACACACAAAGAGAGGGGAGAGAAAAGAGGAAAAGAGAGGGGAGAATTTTTAAAACAATATTTAAAATTTTCCTTGAAAAACTCAAAAAAAGCTCAACCGTCTAGGGAGCAACATCTTTTAAAAATATTGTTAAAATGAAGTATTAAAATCAACAAGCTTGTTTCGAGCCTCTTGCCTCTTGCTCTCATCAGTATATCTTTTTGGGGCACGCTGTCGTCTTTTATAGCGTGATACAAAATACAAAAACCAAACAGAGCTGAATAAATACATTTGGAGACTCAAAGATAAAAAAATAGACTACAGCATATCATGGAAAATCATAAAAAGAGCAACACCATACAACAATATTTCAAAAAAATGCAATTTATGCTCCACAGAAAAATGGTTAATATTATGTAAACCCCACCTAGCAACTTTGAATACAAAAGTAGAAATAGTAAACAATTGCAGGCACAAATGGAATCTTTGCTAGCGCACTCCACCTGAACAGACCCCAACAAGAAACACAGACCACACGTGCAGCGAATGAGATTGCCCACACATGCAGAAATGGAATCAGGTCCCGCATGCTATAAAAGAACGACAGCCGCCCCAAAAGGATATCCTGATGAGAGCAAGAGGCAAAAGGCTCGAAACAAGTTTGTTGATTTTAATACTTCATTTTAAACAATATTTTTAACGAATATATATATATATATATATATTCAATTTATAAACAAAGCTTGCTCTTATGTCTTAGATTGAAGAAATATGGGAGATAAGCATTCATATCTGTTTATAATTGAATATTTCTTGCAGTCATTGCAACATCAAGCTGCTCTATAAGTTGCTGGAATGGTGCTCGGTACTCATCCTTGAATTTATTAGTTTTGTGTTATATATATATATATATATATATATAGCTTCTCAAAATGACCCTTCAGCAAGCTATATAGTCCCAAGGAGGAGACATTCTCCAATAGGGAGGAAACTCCACTAGCATATAACTCCTGGTTAGATACCGATAATTTCGAAACCTGATTGTTTCTCCTCAGTGACCGCGGGAAGTGGTAATTTGACTCCTCTGCCTTTTCGTTTTAACAAGAATGCCATCCTAGAAAAGGTTGGTGTGCAATACCGTAGTATGTTTGTTGAGTTTTCAAAAAACCAACCAAAGTGCCACCTAAGAAGCAAAAGAAAATCATGAAAGAGCAAAACAAGCTACATTTTCTTGTGAAAAGTAGAAAATATAAAAAGATAACCTCTTAAGACACAAGTGCTGAGGGCCAGTTCTTGGAATGAATCCGCAAGGGACTAAATTACAATGAACTAATAAATTCCAAGGATAAGTACCGAGCACCATTCCAGCAACTTACAGAGCAGTTTGGGTGTTGCAATGACTGCAATAAACATTAAAATTTATAAACAAAGCTTGCTCTTAGTCTTAGATTGAAGAAATAGGGGGAGATAAGCATTCGTATCTGCAGTGGTAGATGATTCTGTCGCCTAACTAACAGCATGTGCTTGAGTGGGTGAATGGGGTAAAAATAAAATAAATGCTTCTCAAAATGACCCTTCAGCAAGCTTATAGTCTCCAAGGAGGAGACATTCTCCAATAGGGAGGAAACACACTAGCATATCTCCTGGTCAGATACCGATATTTCGAAACCTGATTGTTTCTTCTCAGTGACCGCGGGAAGTGGGAAAATTTGACCTCCTCTGCCTTTTCGGTTTTAAACAAGAATGCCATCTTGTTTTTCCTCAGTAATATATATATATATATATATATATATATATATATATATATATATAATATATATATATATATAAATATATATAAATATATATATATTATATATAACATCCATCTTTGTCTGTCCCTGACACCCCTCTCTCTCTCTCTCTCTCTCTCTCTCTCTCTCTCTCTCTCTCTCTCTCTCCATTGTATGAAATGCCAAAAATGGTTTAAAACATCTTTTCATCTTCTGCCCTGCCTTGTGAAATGACTTTATTCCTCCCGCCCCCCCCCCCCCCCCCCTATCCTCCCCCCCACCTCCCCCAAACACCTCCAAATCCCGTGCGTGTCTGTTTGATGTTGTACAGCTCATGGGAAATGGAAATGGAATGATAACTATTCAGGACTTGCACAACACATTGAAAAGACATGGTTTTAGATTAGACAGCTAGATGAATGTAGGCGCACCTGGCATGGCTTGTAATATCACTCATTATTCATCGTTCATTGGAACGTTTCTTGCCATTGTAGGCAGTCTTCAAATGAGGTCATGGCCGTTACTTAAGAAACTTCTGCTTCCTCCCCCCCCCCCCCCCCCCCCCCGTCCCCTCCCTTCCTCTCTCTCTCTCTCTCTCCTCGTCTCTTTTCATCTCATTTTCATGTACTTAATTTGACTTTTCTAATTTTTTTTCTTCTTCTTTTTGTTCATGTATCAAGTATTTGAGATAGAAATATAATATTATATATATATATAATTTTATATATATATATATAATATAAAAATATATATATATATATATAAATATACTATATCACCATGTGTGTGTATGTAAAGTAATATGTTTGAATGTATGTATGTATGTATGTGTATGTATGTATGTATGTAATGCATGTATGTGTGTATGTGTGTATATATATATGTACGTGTGCGCATGTATGTGTATGTGTAAGTGTGTGCGTGTATGTTATGTATATATATATATATATATATATATATATATATATATATATAATATATATATATAATATATATATATATATTAAAATAATTGTGTGTGTGTTGTGTTGTGTGTGTGTGTGTGTGTGTGTGTGTGTGTGTCCATATGGATATAATCTTGCGAAAAATGATTATATGTTGTCTCCTTATTTCACTCTCTCTCTCTCTCTACTCTCTCTCTCTCTCTTCATCTCTCATCTCTTTTCTCCTCTCTCTTCTCCTCTCACTCTTCTCTCTCTCTTCCTCTCTCTCTGCCTCTCTCTCTGTGCCCTCTCATCTCTCTCATCTCATCTCTCTCTCTCCTCTTTCTCTCTCTCTCTCTCTCTCTCTCTCTCTCTCCTCTCCTCTCTCTCTCTCTCTTCTCTATTTCTCTCTCTGTCTGTGCATGCGTGCGTGTGTATTTCCGATTCCGTAAAATATTTTGTCATGTTCATTTAAACTGTCTGATTTTATACAGGCAATTATTGTACGTTTTAGTACATTTCCATTCAAATCATTACATCTCATGCTGTTCCCCCTCTTCCCTCCATCCTCTCTCTCTCTCGCTTTTTTTTCTTTCCCCCCCCCCCCCCCCCCCCCCCACCCAATTTCATCTCACTTTGCTTAATACCTTCTACGAATTTTCATGCCTTGCGAAAAATGAATACATGTTGTGCCTTCCCTCTCTCTCTCTCTCTC
>CM031614.1:77669074-77671574 GCA_018398815.1 Conus ventricosus
TACGTCCATATGACCGCGTTCTGAACCGCCATCCCCCCCCCCCCCCCCCACCCCCGCCCTCTCACCTCGTCCGACTGGACCCCATCCGCACCCCCCAACCCACACTCCTGTCCTTCTCCCATCTTCCACCTTCCGCCGTTGACCTAGTTTGTGTGGCCTGTACTCTGTTGTCAAATGTCTGCCTCCTCCTCCTCCTCCTCCTCCTCCTCCTCCCCATTCCTCCCCTTCCTCCTTTCCCAGCCTCCCCCCCCCCCCCCCCCCCTCCCCTTCTGGCGCCGATTCCCGAAGTTCCGAAAAATTGTGGGTTTGCTTCTCTCACACCGACATGATGCTGAACGAGTCCTAAAAAAAAAAAAGAAAAAAAAAGAGATAAGCTTCGGAGTGCACACACACACAACACACACACACACACACACACACACACACTGGTTTTCAGCATGGGTACTTGAAACATAGCCAAGATATATTCTTAATTCTAGTGCATGCAGCTGAAACGGTTTTTACCTGTTTTCTCTGAGGGTTTCTTAGATTTCCTTAAAAACAATCATTCTGTGACACCGTATTAGTTCTAATATGAAGCCCTGTTATTTGTTGCCCACACCGGAGCTTTATTGTTCAACAGTCGCTTCATCGGTGTTTTAGTTTGCACGTTCTATATTATTACTCATAACAACTTGCCGCTGGATCATTGTATTTCTCCCATAACATGATGTGGATAGAGATTTTATTGAAGGACACGCATATGCAAATGCATATAACCAGAACGGAACAGACTGGCCGACAGACAGACAGATCGACAAGCAGACAGGAAAAAAAAAATGAACCGGATGTTACCCTAAAAAGAACAGAACCAAACAAAGAGACGGAAGATGCATGCCCACATTGTAAACTGTTTTTCAAGTGCTTGGATAAACAGATCTATGAATGAATGAAAGCAGCTAAGCAGCATACAAATTGCGTCATAAACCATGAGCCAAACAATTTTAAACAAGGTTTTTTTTTTTCCCAGACGAAGTAGGGAGGGGTAAAAAAGAAAAAGAGGTATCATTGTGGACTTATGAAGCGAGAATGTTCCCATACATTTTTTAACCGGCATTACAAGTCCCCACACCTTAATCAGTCCCACAAATTGCCAGATGGAAAAAGATTGCTGGCATTACACAGAATGCTTCCACTTGATGAGAGGGGGAGAGGGAAGGGAGAGGATGGCGGTGGGGACGAGGCTTTGGGGGAGGGAGGGTGGGGGGGGGGGGGGGGGGGGGGGGGGGTCCTCTCGGTATACAATTGTATCCCCGCCCTTTTGGAAGTTCTGTAGTGGTTATTTTCTCTTTCGTTTCACTCTTCTTTTTTTTAACTTTGCTTTTTTTTTATCTCCCTTTAATGTCACCCAGTGCTTGTCGTCCTTTGTGGCCCAGCTGCACTCTGTTCCACCTGGAAAGTGTGTATGTGTTTTTGTTTTTTTATATAATAATTTTCTTGATACATGATATTGAAGAACAGCTTTTATTGTAATCTGACGACTAGGCAAGGAAACAGTTACTGCCTAAATTCTTCTGTATCTTTTCACGCATGTTGCTTTTTTCATGCTGGTAGTGGTGGTGGTGGTGGTGGTGGTGTGTGTGTGTGTGTGTGTGTGTGTGTGTGTGTGTGTGTGTGTGTGTGTGTGTGTGTGTGTTCATTTTTGTTTCAGACGGGTGTGAGAAGTCAGATTAGTCGGCGCATTCAGCATGACTGTCTCTCTCTCTCTCTCTCTCCTCTCTCTCTCTCTCTCTCTCTCTCTCTCTCTCTCTCTCTCTCTCTCTCTCTCTCCGTCTGTCTGTCTGTCTTCTCTCTCTTCTCTCTCTCTCTCTCTCTCTCTCTCTCTCTCCTCTCTCTCTCTCTCTCTCTCTCCTCTTCGAGATCTGACCTATGCATTATATTATACATTTCATATACATATTTTGTAAATAATGACAGTATTGCTGTTCGTTACCTTTTCCATTGGAGGTAGCCTATTCTTATAGTCTATTTGTAGTCCATTGGGCTGCAGTAAACCTGACACGAAAACTGTCTTCTGTGCATCACCGCTGGACGTTTCACTGACCACTGAAAAGAGAACCAGAAGTTTAGAAGATGGACTGGTCAAGCAATAGCACTCATCTGGTCGCCACACTCGGTCAAGTGTAACTTCGGTTTTCAGGATCAAGTGGACGACCAGCTGCACGAGTGGCCACAGCTGAATCATAACCACAATTGGCCGTGACTGACAAATTAGGATACTGCCAGGAGGCTGACAGCTTCCGCATGGGGAAAACCAGGGTCTGTTTGTGGGGAAAACCACGGTCTGTTTGTGGGACAACCTGGGTCTGTTTGTGGGAAAACCAGCGTCTATTTGTGGGCAAAACCAGGGTCGGTTTGTGGGCAAAACCAGGGTCGGTTTGTGGGCAAAACCAGGGTCTGTTTGTGGCAAAACCAGGGTCTGTTTCTGGGGAAAACAATGGTCTGCTTGTGGGGAAACCTA
>CM031614.1:77676574-77680692 GCA_018398815.1 Conus ventricosus
TGTTTCTACCAGTATTAATATGTGCAGTGTGGTTTAGTTTAATGTTGGTAGAATAGCAAGGAACAGATTGGAGAGAAATAGGCACTGCCTACATCTCTATCCTGAGTAATAAAGTTTTTGAGTTCATGAGTCTTGATCTCTCTCATCTCTCTTCTCTCTCTCCTCCGATCTCGTCTCTCGTTCTCTCCTCTCTCATCTCTCTCTCTCTCTCATCTCTCTCTCTTCCTCTTACTGTGTCAATGTTATTATGCAATCCGCCCGATGTGTTCTTGTTTGTTAAATTTTCCGTCACGGAGCACATGATAAGCACTTGCCTTGTGTTGCTTCATCAATGAGTTTCTTATGTACACATCTGTCAATAAAGAAAATATTTAAAAGTTACAAAAAGGACACTGGCAGCCAGTGCCGTTCTCCTCTGTGGGTTGCTATAATCATACCAAAAACTGATCTGCTCCTTGTGTGACTCGTGGGCTGGGGCTGCAAAGCAGCAATGTGCAACTTGATGGCTGAGAGGGGATGAGGGAGGGAGGGAGGGAGGGAGAGAGGGAGGGAGGAAGGAGTGGGGTAGGAGGGAGGGAGGGAGGGAGAGAGGGCGGGAGGGGGGAAGGAGAGGGGGGGGAGGGAGGGAGGGAGGGAAGGAGAGGGGGAGGGAAGGGAGGAGGGAGAGAGTGATGGAGGGAGGGAGATGGGGAGGGAGGGAGAGTGGGGATGGAGGACGAGATGGGGAGAGAGTGGAGGGAAGGGAGATAGGAAGGAAGGGAGGGAGGAAGGAGAGGGGAGGGAGGGAGGGAGGGAGGGAGAGGGGGAGGAGGAAGGAGAGGGGGGGAGGAGGGAAGGAGAGGGGGAGGGAGGGGGGAGAGGGTGAGGAGGGAGAGGGGAGAAGGGATGGAGAGGGGGAGGGAGGGAAGGAGAAGGGGAGGGAGTGGGAGGGAGGGAGGGAGGGGAGGGGGAGGGAGGGGAGGGAGAGGGGGAGGGGAAGGTAGTGAGGAGAGGGGGAGGGAGGAAGGAGGGAGGGAGGGAGGGAGGGGGAGGGGGAGGGTAGGTGGAGAGGGAGGGAAGGAGAGGGGGAGGGATGGCCGGCGATGGGAGAGAAGAGGGGGAGGGAGGGAGGTAGGGAGAGGGGAGGGAGGGAGGGCGAGGGTGAAGGCGGGAATGATAGGGCGGTTGGAGGGAGGGAGGGTGAGGGAAGGGTGCTGGAGGGAAGGAAGGGGAGGGAAGGGAGGGTGCGGGAGGGAGAGTGGGGTGAGGGAGGGAAGGAGAGGGGGGAGGGAGGGAGGAGAGGGGGAGGGAAGGAAGAGACGAGGGGGGAGGGAGGGAAGGGAGAGGGGGAGGGAGGAGGTGGCGGGAGGGAGGGGTATGGAGAGGGGGAGGATGAGGAGGGGAGAGGGGAGGGAGGGAAGGATAGGGGGAGGAAAGGGAGGAGGGAGAGGAGGACGGAGGAGGAGGAGCCACAGGGAATCTGAGAAACACAGACACAAAGACCATGACTCTACCACCACATTGATTCTACAATCGCCCACAAGAAAGACGGGGCTTTTTTATAATGCCATAGCAACATTCATTCCCCCCAGCGACTCAATCAATGTCCATTTTTTTATTTTCTTCCGTCCGGATAATTATTGCCGTCCGGAAGCGTCCTTTCCGGTGGGGTGGGGTGGGGTTCATTCTTTTTTCATCACATCTTTCCTCCTCGCCGTTCGTTATGCTAATACGTGGCATAGCGGTCATTCCCTTGAATGTCCCTACTGTTTCCAGTCAGGTCAGAAGAGAGAATTACACGTGGTGCGTGCGCACGAGAGATCTGGGGTGTGGTGAGGTGGGGGAGGGGGGGGGGGGCCAACGCGCATAGAATTGACTTTGACGAGGTGACTGCCCTCATAGGGTACCTTGCGGTTAGCAACACCGATTAAAATCCATCCTTTTCTCTGTCTGTCCCTGTCTGCTTTCTGTCCGGTCTGTCCTGTCTGTCGTCTGTCAGTCTGTCTGTCCTGGTCTGACTGTCTGTCTCTCTCTCTCTCTCTCTCTCTCTCTCTCTCGATCTCTCTCCTCATTCACTCCTCTCTTCATCTCTCTCTCTCTGCCTGTTCAATGATTTTTTTTTCTCCCGAAATGTGTTATAATTTTATTGTTTTGTGATAATGTTTCCTTATAAATTTATCTATCTTCCAAAACCATTTTTTCATGAACCTATATATGATACCCCCAGCCCCTCCCACCCCCCACTCTGTTTCTTCTGTCTGTCTGTCTTCGGGCCCTGTCTGTCTGTCTGTTCTGTCTCTCTCTCTCTCTCTCTCTCTTCTATCTCTCTCTCTCTCTCTCTCTCTCTCTCTCTCATCTCTCTCTCTCTCTCTCTCTATTCCTCCCCAGGCATTGATTGGTGTTCTGTATCTTTTGTGTTAACCTTTCTTCTTTCTATATATAGCGTTTTATGTATGTTTATTTCTATTCTAGTTAGTTTTTGCTGATGTTGTTATTTTGCCATTTTCTACATATTTCCCTTCATTGAGGCCGATGTAAAAAATCCATGTTTTGTGCTTATTCCGGCTTTTTCCCCTCCTTAAAAAAGATTCGTTCGTTCGTTCGTTTTCGTTCGCTTCTCTCTCATCGCTCTCTTTCTCATCCGTCCTTCGCTCTCCATCTCTTCGTCTCTCTCTCTCTCTCTCTCTCTCCTCTCCTCTCTCTCTCTCTCTCTCGTGTGTGTGTGTGTGTGTGTGTTGTGTGTGTGCGTTCGTGTGTGTGTGTTTCTGTCTGTCTGACTGTCTGTCTGCCTGACTGCCTGCCTGTCTTCGTCTGTCCTGTCTCTGTCTCGTCTCTCTCTCTCTCATTCTCTCTCTCTCTCTCTCACAATCTCTGTCTGTCCTGACTTCTGTCTGTCTGTCTCTGTCTCACTCTCTCTCTCATTCTCTCTCTCTCGTCCTCTCTCATCTCTCTCTCCTCAGCTCTCTCTCTCATCACTCATTCTCTGTCGTCTGTCTGTCTGTCTCTCTCTCTCTCTCACTTCGTCTCTCTCTCTCACACCTCTCTCTCCTTCTCTCTCTCATATCATATCATATCATATCTAATCATCTACCTCGTACTCCGCCCCACCCCACCCCTGAGCATGACAACTAGCAGCAAGGCTCGTAGATGAGTTAAAAGAGAAGCACATCGAACCACCCAAAAGCCATCTCGACCCGAGTGCTGAGCGAGAGTACCTTAACCTTCGTCGTGTATCCAAAAACCCCTCTCCTGAAGAGACACGTGAGCGCTGTACGAAGGGAAAAGTAGAAACTGAAAACCAAATAGTACAGCAGTGTTTCTTGATGGTCCGGATATTGCAGCGCCCCACCCCCCCCCCCCCCCCCCCCCCCCAACCACCACTCACCAACCACAGGGTCATGAATGGTTCCACACACGCAATGCGGAATACAAAACTCGTACAGTCAGAAAACCGAAATAGGTCAGAACTACTACTACATTAAAAGTCGGTGAGAAGAGAGAATAAACCTTTGAATTTTCTATGAGGAGTAAAAAAAAAAAAGAATATAAAATGCAAGAAAAAAGAGAGAAGAAAAAAAAAAAAACTTGGAACACCATGCAGAGGACCTAAATAAACTCATTCGCGGTAGGTCTGGCAGTCAGAATGTGATGTTATTGACGTTGTACGTGTTGTATGGGAACGGTGTATGTTAATCATTGCATTGTATCGTATTGTGTAGTATGACATTGTAATTGTTTTGTATGCTCTGGTATTTGCGTCGCACGCTCGAATTCTATTGCAATGGTGTCCTTCTGTGCAACTGTAGTGAGGTTGGGTGCAGTGGGAATTCAGTGTTTCTTTGACATCATTGGCATATGGTCATTGACAACAGTGTAGTGGAGGTGGTGCAGTGGAATGCAGTGTTCTTTGCATCATTGCATCATGTCATTCTTCTGCAGTGTAATGGCGCTGGTGCAGTGGATTGCAGCATTCTTTGAACATCATTGCAGTCATGTCATTCCTGCATGTGTATGAGCCTGAGTGCCGCGGAAATGCAGTATCCTCGACATCATAGTCGCAGCTGATCTATCCGTAGGAATTCGGGATGTTTATTCCAGGGGATCATGCCGGGGACTTCGATGATGTGCCCAGAAATATA
>CM031614.1:77688292-77690792 GCA_018398815.1 Conus ventricosus
CAAGATGAACCCTTTTTAAAAACTTTTTAAAAAAAATTCGGGAGAAACAACCCAGAAAAAATGGGGGGTGGGGAATTATTTGAGAAGATTAAATTCAACTGGGGAAAAAATTTTTGAAATTTTTCTTTTTAACAAACCCCGGGGAAAAAAAAAAACCCAAACCCAAAAAAAAAAAAAAAAAAAAAATTTTGGGGGAAAAAAAAAAAAAAAAAAAAAAAAAACAAAAAAACTAAATAAAAAAAAAAACAAAAAAAAACCAAAAAAAAAACCCCCCCCTTTTAAAAAAAAAAAAAAACAAAAAAAAAAAAATTTTAAATTTAAAAAAAAACAAAAAAAAAAACAAAATTTTTTAAAAAAAAAAAAAAAAAAAAAAAAAAACTATTAGGGAAGAGTCTTTATTGGGAAAAAAAAATTTTCTAAAAGAAAAACCAGTGGGTTCTTGAAAAAAACGATAACAGCAACTCAACCACCGTAAACAAAGTTTGGAAGGCAGGGGTCTTTTTTTGGAAAGGGAAATGATGGTTGGTCAAAAAAGCAAAAATGTTTACTTAAGAAAAAAGAAAAAAATTTTGAGGGGGGAAAACTTTTCTTTGGACAAAAAAAAAAACAAACAACCAACAACACAACAACAACCCAAAAACCATATACCACGCCGCACGCACACTCACCCCAACACACACACACCCACAACCCAAAACCCACACACACCACCCCCCCCCCCAACAAAAACCACCACAAATAAATTTTCCCATAAAGGTGTATGAAAGGAAGTGTTTCAAGGGATGAATGTCTAGCGCATGGGGAAAGAACAAAAAATGTGTTTTCAAAATTTTTTTAAAAGGGAAAGCACCTTTTAGGGGGTTGATCGTATGCCTTAAAGGCACAAAGACTGATAAAAAAAATTTTTTGAAAAGAAACAAAATTAGGCGGGAAAACAGTATTTTGTGTTTTGAAATCGGTCCCACAATCAGCAAAATTCTTTTTAATCGTAGGGAAAAAGGTTTTTAAGGGGGGGGTAACTCTAACCGAGGGTGTTCGGGGGGAAAGTATGCCCGCCGGTCAAAAAAACCCATTTCCCCAATCAGCCTTGACTCAGTTTCCTTTTTGTTCGAGTCATATCTAAATGTTCTTTAACCCGGTCGTCCCAAAAAAAAAAAAAACCCAAAAAATGGACTGGTTTCCTATGTTTCATAAATCGGTTTGTAGTTTTTGGTAAACTTGCTGACGAAGACTAAAAACGTTTTCATCTTTCCCACCAAATCTGGGGGAAATCAATCATAGCTTTTGCTTTTCTTTGGGGGTTTTTTTTTTCGGTGTTTTTGTGTGTGTGTTGTTGTTGTTTTTGTTTTTAAATGTTGTTTTTTTTTTACGACTAAAAAGCCAGCAAAAAGGTGACTCGGGTGAAAAGGATACCCTTTCCCCCTTGGAGAATTCGCAGAAAAAAAAAAAAAAAAAGAATCCGGAAAAAAAAACTCTTTAAAAAGGGAGTTATGTTTATTAAAAGTAAAAATTAAATTTGCCTGCAGAAAAAAAACAAAAAAACAAAAAGGCCCAGAACAAAACAAAAAAAAACTCTTTGGTGGGAAAAAAAGTTTTTCAGGAGGGTTTACGGAAACAGGTGCTGCCGAGTTGAAATGTTCGCGGTAACTTGGAGATCTCTCTTGTTTGCTGTTATTCTGCTCATCTTTGGAGTTAAAGGTAATGTTTTCATTGGGCTTTGTCGTGATCCAGGGGGAAAAACAACAAAAACAACAAAAACCCAAAAAAAAAACAGGCTCAAAAGAAAGTTGAACATTCAATCTTTCTTTCATTGCGGGGGACGCATTTTTGGCAAATTGTGTTGTATTGGATTTAAAAAAATTTTTTTTTCTCCCATGGTGTCAGTGCCCTGCAAAAAAAAAAAAAAAATCGAATCTGAAAAAAAGATTAAAGACGGTTTCCCATTGCGAATGGGGAAAACCCCGAAAAAGCAACAGCCCTCCAACCCACCCCCCCCCCCCCCCCCCCACCCCCTTTTTTTCCCCCTCGCACCTTTCTCCCACCCTCGTAAAAAAATAAAAAAAAAAGTTGCCCTTTAAAAACAAAACTGGGAAAAAATTGAACCCCCAAACAAAAAAACAAGCACACCCAAAACCCCCACACCACACACACCACACACACACCCACACGCACACAACACCCACAACACACACCACACACACAACCCACGCACCCCACACCGCGAACACGCCCACGCACACACACACCACAGGACCGACACAGCCCACACAAAACCCCAAAAACCCACATTTTCTTGTCCCTTCCAGCCCTGACCCCCCCCCCACCCCCCCCCCCCCCCCCAAAGACTTTCCCAATTTAAAATTTTAAAAAAATTCCAGAAAGTTTTACATCTTCAATGGAGGATTTCTCGCAAAAACAACAAAATTTCAAAATAAAAAAAAAAAAAAAAAAAAGCCCAAACCTTTCTTCTTTCCCACCACTGTCGTTTCAACGGGAAACA
>CM031614.1:77695792-77700792 GCA_018398815.1 Conus ventricosus
ACAGGACAGACAGATGAAAACAACTGCAAACACCTCTTGATGTACTGCGTTGAGATGATAGTTTTTAAAATTAAAAGAGGGGAGAGAGGTGTCTGTCTTCTGTGTGTGTGGTGCGGCCGTTATATTTTTTTCGATTTTTTTTAAGGGCGTTTTAAAATGTTCTTTTTTTTTATTTTTATATTTATTTAATTTTTTTATTATATAATTTATATTTTTTATATTTATGTGTGTGTGTGTGTGTGTGTGTGTGGTGTGGTGGGGTGTGTGTGTGTGTATGATGCAACCACGTTTCTTTTTTTTCTTGTGATGTCTATATCGCAAGGTGACAGGGCTTAAAAAAAAACCCACCCACACCCCCCCACACACACAACCCCAAAACCACAACACACAACACAACACACCCCCAAACCCCACACCACCCCACCACAGTGAAAAAAAGTTCGAACAGACATGAAACCCAAAAACACCTTCGTGCTTGTTGTTTTAAGAGCTACGTTGGTTTCTGTCCGTTACCTTACTCTTTTTCCTTTTCTGTCCCCTTTTTCGTTTCTCTTTTTCTTTCTTTCTCTCTTTCCGTCTGTTTCCCTTTCTTTCTTTCATTTTTATTTCATTTTCTTTCTTTCTCACTTTCTTTCTTTCTATCTTTCTTCTGTTTCTTATATTCCTTATTTCATTCTTCGTTCCTTTCCTTGTTTGTTCGATTTTCCTTTTTATATTCCTTTCTTCTCCTTCTTCGTATTTCTGTCTTATTATTTTTCCTCCACAATTTATTTCATACATTCATTTATTGACCTTTCTTTGTTTGCTTTGCTCTGCTCTGCTCTCTCTCTTTCCAGACACACACACACACACACACACACACACACCACACACACACACCACACACACACACACACAGAGAGAAGAGAAGAGAGAGAGAGAGAAGGAGTCAAGGCGACCGAGTCTCCATAGAAAATGATTCCTCAAAAAGTGATAACGACACCGATTCCATTCCATTTTGTTTTTGTATACCATTATCCCCCCACCCCCTACCCCTCTTCGAATAGAAGCTAAAATCCAACATTTGTGTTCGTAACGTGCGCTCATTGTTTTCGTAAATCACCGTCATTTAAGATCAAAAGGTTTTAAGTGGAATAGCAAACGAAAGGCATACGTTTCCTCCACTTTCGACGGAAATTCAGCCAATTATTTGCATCCCCCGTCAGAACCCCCCCCCCCCCTTCCCCCCCCCCCCCCCCCCCCCTCCTCCTTCACTCTTCCTTATGCCCAATTTTCACTTCAGTTCCATTCTTTCACAGAATTTTTAAAAGTTTTTTTTTTTTTTTTTTTTTTTTTTTTTTTACTAAAGTGCACGTTGCTGAAGGAATTATCACGGCTAAAATTTCACCAGTTCCGTGGGTCGTGATTTTGCAACAACGACAACAAACAACAACAACAACAACAACAATCATGACATCTGACTGTTCCTTTCAGAAAGGAAATCTACATGAGGAGAAGGGAAAGGGAATGAGTGGAGAGTGGATGATGGGACGCAATTGTTTCCCTTGAGTACAGCAAAGGTTACTGATCATGTGTATTGTTTAGTCCTTTCACAATGAAAATAACTTCCTTCACCATTTTTTTTCTCTCTCTCAAACGTACCATCTTGCATACTTTGGCAGTCTAGACTTTTGAAAGCTGTCGTCTTTTATATTATGATCTTCTCGAAACGTAACGAATAATACCACAGAAACGTTCGAATCGTAAAGTTTTTTTTTTTTTTTTTGTTATTACAATATTAGAGCGAATTACCAGCCGCCGTGGCGAAGTGGTTAGCGTCGCGGACTCCCGGCTGGGAGGTCGTGGGTTCGAATCCCATCAGTCATGTGGGTTTTTCTGCCCCGACCAGCTCCTACTCAGAGTTGAGTTTGCTGCGGACTCCGTTGGGAAGACTAGGATCACACAGTCGAGTTTCATCCACTTAATGGGTGCGTTTCTGAGAGTGTTGCTCAAATTTCCTGACCAACACTGCAGGTGTCTGTGTCTTTCGGGCCTGGTTGACGCCGGGATATATTATGAAAGGAAGCGTAGAGTACAGCCCTGTCATGTAGTCTCAGACCGAAATGGAAATCCGTAGCATCATCTTCATCATCCTCATTCTCATCGATCAGCATAAAAAATGTCTCAAGTTCTGTGGCCCTTCATGCCCTGCTCTCACGGTGACCTCAATTTCGATGTCCTCTCCATGTCTGTGGCCTTGGTTTGGTTCCGTCGGGGTCACCGGTATCGGCGAGTCCATGGGGGCTGTCGTTGGACGGACGTGGTGGCGCCCTCCGGAGGGAGAGCTCACTCATGCCGGCTTCGCGACTAAGCAATTATTGTCGTCAGTATGAGGCTTAGTAGGTGGTGTCCTGCGTATGTTAGATGAGAACAGGCGCCACTGACCACCACCGAAGTGACTCGGCAGCAGTGCAGTGTCTCCTCCGGTGGGTTGCCTCCTGACGACTTGACATTGACTGCTCCCTGTGGATTGCCGGTGTCGAGGTTGCGGCGGGGCCGACCGGGCTGTGGCTGTGGACGAGGTGTCGGAATGAGCGGCGTGGGAGCACTGCCTCTGAGGTGGCGCAGAGGTTGTGACAGCAAAAAAAAAAAAAAAAAAAAAAAAAAAAAAAGATTAGAGCGAATTTTTGGAAAGTTTGATATCAGTTTCATTAGCATGGTCATATAGACATTTGTAGTACAACGCCCAATTTTTCATACTATAGTAGTGGAAACCTTTCGAGCTAGAAAGAACCATCTTCTTTGAAATGGCAGTACAGAACGTTTGAAAAGTTACGGATCACTTTCAACGCTATGTTTCGTGGAAAGTTCAGGCGTAACTCATTAATGTCCATGCGATGGTAATAAAGACCTTTCAGATCATAGCGTACTGTCTTCCATGTCATGACAGGGAAGAATCTTGGAAAAGTTACTAGTCACATTCAAAGCTATGGTAATGCCGACTTTCTGAAGCGTAACGTGTCCTCTTCGATGATACAGTGAAGTAAAAACTTTTGAACAGTAACATTATCATCTACCACACTATGGTAAAAACAACAAAACGTTCTTTTAAAGCATAACGTACCGCCTTCCATAATTTAGAAAGACAAGACCATTCAAAGCATCACGTAACGTCTTCTACATGATGGAAAGTAGACCTTTTGAAGCGTAACGTGTCACTTTCTGGACTATACAAAGGTAGACCTTTTGAAGCATAACGTATCACCTATAAGACTACGGAGAGGTAGACCTTTTGAAGCACATAGAAAACTAGACCTTTTGAAGCGTAGCGTACCACCTTCTAAACTATAGAAAGGTAGACCTTTTGAAGAGTGACTTTTCACCTTCTAGACTTCTGAAGCATGACATATCGCCTTCTAGACTAAAGAAAATTAAACTTTTTGAAGCGTAACATATCACCTTCTAGGCTATGGAATGGTAGACCTTTTGAGGCATAACGTGTCACCTCCAAGACTGTGGAAAGGTAGACCTTTTGAAGCGCAGCATATCACGTTCTAGAACATGGAAAGATAAGATCTTTTAAAGAGTTACGTAAGACATTCTTGACTGTGGAAAAGTAGACCTTCTGAAGCAAAACGTATCACCTTCAAGACTATGGAAAGTTAGACCTTTGAAGCTTAACTATTCATCTTCTAGACTATGGAAAGGTAGACCTTTTGGAGCATAAAATATCACATTCTATACTGTGGAAAAGTAGACTTTTTGACGTAACGGCTCGCCTTCTAGGAAAGACATACCTTTTGAAGCTGTAACGTATTACCTTCTGTAATATGGAAAGGTAGGCTTTTTTGAAGCGTAATTTTATTAGCTTCTGCACAAAGGTAAGAAAAATCACTGAAGCGTAACGTATCGCTTTCCAAACCATGGTAATGTAGACCTTTTGAAGCGTAATGTATTATCTTCTATCTGTGATTAAATTAGACCTTTGGAAGCGTAACGTATTATCTTCTATCTGTGATTAAATTAGACCCTTAGAAGCGTGACGAATTATCTTCTATCTGTGATTAAATTAGACCTTTTGAAGCGTAACGTATTATCTTCTATCTGTGATTAAAATAGACCCTTAGAAGCGTGACAAATTATCTTCTATCTGTGATTAAATTAGACATTTTGAAGCGTGACGAATTATCTTCTATCTGTGATTAAATTAGACCTTTTGAAGCGTAACGTATTATCTTCTATATGTGATTAAATTAGACCTTTCGAAGCGTAACGTATTATCTTCTGTCTGTGATTAAATTAGACCTTTTGAAGCGTGACGAATTATCTTCTATCTGTGATTAAATTAGATCTTTTCAAGCGTAACGTATTATTTTCTATCTGTGATTAAATTAGACATTTGGAAGCGTAACGTATTATCTTCTATCCGTTATCAAATTAGACCTTTTGAAGAGAAACTATTATCTTCTATCTGTGATTCAATTAGATCTTTTCAAGCGTAACGTATTATCTTCTATCTGTGATTAAATTAGATCTTTTCAAGCGTAACGTATTATCTTCTATCTGTGATTAAATTAGACCTTTGGAAGCGTAACGTATTATCTTCTAACTGTGATCAAATTAGACCTTTTGAAGCGTGACGTATCATCTTCTATCTGTGATTAAATTAGACTTTTTGAAGCGTAACGTATATTCTCCATGCTATAATTAAGGCAGACGTTTTACAACTTAAGGCATAAACTTCTGAAATATCGTAATGATTTTGTTTAATATCAGTTATCTCGCATACTGTGGCTACGTAGACTGTCGTAAACAACTCATCTGCCACACTGTGGTAATGTAGATCTTTGAAAACCGGCACACACACACACACAACACAACACACACACACACACACACACACACACACACACACACACACACACACACACACCAACACACACACACACACACAAACACAGTGCAGCAATGTTGACTTTAGTTTGAAAAGAAAAGGTAATTCCCCATACTATGGTACAGTA
>CM031614.1:77713292-77735792 GCA_018398815.1 Conus ventricosus
TGATGTACCCGATATGAGCCAAATTCCAGGAGACAGCTTCAGTGAAGAGCGCCCAGAAATCCAGACGTCCACGAACACCGCGGAAAATGAGAGGCGGGTAGCACTGACGTGTGTGAATCGCCCTCAGAAGCCGTCAGACCAGCATCGGCCGACTGAGGAATCTCAAGAAGAACCCTGGGTCGTCTAACGGACAACCTGGAACTTGAAGCCATACCAACCTAGACCTCACGCCCATGGATTTCTTTTTCTGCTTCAAGTGCTGGAGTTTCTTACAGAGGTCTGCGAGGAAATCCACACCAAACTGGACCTGTGCCTCACTGTGTGTCTGAGTGTGTCTGGCAGACTCCAAGAACGTGTCAGTTTCGCGGGCGAACACTTGAAACACTTACCACACTAACAGTGTGTCCCTTTGTGTTGGTACAATCCCACTGCAATAATAAATGACAAATGGTACCAGCGATTGTCAACCTACTTTTGCACCATCCTGTACAATACGTAAACAGACATGTAGATGTTCGACACGTGTGTCTTGTTTGAGACAAAACAAGCAGAAGGCATTTAAAAAAAATGCACACAACATTGTTTCTCAGACTGCAGTCAGTAGCCTACGTTTTATTCATTTTCTGTTATGTCTCTTGTTTGTTTTGTATGAAGAGGACATGCTTGTGGAAAACATGCTTGTCTGTTTCGTGTTGTGCATTGCGCGAGCGGGGTACTTTGCGCCTTCATTTGTGAGGTCTTTGTCTTTTGGCAGATTTGTGGCTACGCTTCAGTCTGTTTCTCTCTTGTCTTTTCTCCTTCAAAACATCCGCACAATTGTGTTCCCTTCCTCAGATGTATCCGTCTGTGTCCAGTACTCTCACATACTTTCATCTTTATATTTCAACCTCTACACTTTTGCTCCCTGAAATCTATTGCATTTAAAAAAAAATATTGTCCACCCTCAAAACGCTTCTCGATATCTTTCCTCCCTCAAACCTGTCCATTCCTCTCTTTCTTCCCTCAAAACCTCTTTTCTTCTCTGTTCTCCCTCAAACCTCTCCATTCCTCTCTTTCTTCCCTTGAACTTCTCTTCTCTGTTCTCCCTCAAACCTCTCCATTCCTCTCTTTCTTCCTTTGAACTTCTCTTCTCTGTTCTCCCTCAAACCTCTCCATTCCTCTCTTCCTTTGAACTTCTCTTCTCTGTTCTCCCTCAAACCTCTCCATTCCTCTCTTTCTTCCTTTGAACTTCTTCTCTTCTCTGTTCTCCTTCAATCCTCTCCAATTTTCTCCTTCTTCCCTTGAACTTCTTCTCTTCTTCTCTGTTCTCCCTCAAACCTCTCCATTCCTCTCTTTCTTCCCTTAAACCTCTTCTTCTCTGTTCTCCCTCAAACCTCTCCATTCCTCTCTTTCTTCCCTTGAACCTCTTCTTCTCTGTTCTCCCTCAAACCTCTCCATTCCTCTCTTTCTTCCCTTAAACCTCTTCTTCTCTGTTCTCCCTCAAACCTCTCCATTCCTCTCTTTCTTCCCTTAAACCTCTTCTTCTCTGTTCTCCCTCAAACCTCTCCATTCCTCTCTTTCTTCCCTTAAACCTCTTCTTCTCTGTTCTCCCTCAAACCTCTCCATTCCTCTCTTTCTTCCCTTGAACTTCTTCTCTGTTCTCCCTCAAACCTCCCCATTCTCTTTTTTTCCCTTGAACTTCTTCTCTTCTCTGTTCTCCCTCAAACCTATCAGTTCCTCCCTTTCTTCCGTTGAACATCTTCTCTGTTCTCCCTAAAACTTCTCCATCCCTGTCTTTCCCTCCCTTCAAATTCTCCCCCGCTGTCCTTTTTCCCTTCAGACTTCTCTGTTCATGTCTAGATTCATCAGACCTCTCTGTTCCTGTCTATCTTGCCTCATACCACTCCCTTCTTTTCCTTCTTCCCTCAAACCTCTGCATTCTCTTCTTTCTTCCCTCAACCTTCTCCATCCCTATCTTTCCTCCTCAAAACCTTCTCCATCCTATCCTTACTCCCTCAAACCTATCATCCATCCTGCTACCTTTCCACCCTCAAACCTATCCAACTAATCTCCATCTCTGTCTTTCCTCACTCAAACCTCTCATCTCTATTCTTCCTATCTCAAAACCTCACCACCTCTGTCTTTCCTCCCTCAAACCTCTTCATCTCTCTTCTTCCTATCTAAACCTCATCAACTCTGTCTTTCCTCCCTCAAACCTCTTCATCTCTCTTCTTCCTATCTAAACTCACCAACTCTGTCTTTCCTCCCTCAAACCTCTTCATCTCTCTCTTTTCCTCTAAACACTCTCATTTTCTCCTCAACTCTCATCTCTTTCTCCTCAACCCTCACTCATCTTTCTCAACTCTCCATCTGCTTCTCCTCAACTCTCTTCCGTCTTCCTCCTCAAACCTCTCCAACTCTATCTTTCTTCTCAAACCTCTCCATTTCTTCTTTCCTCCCTCAAACCTCTCCATCTCCGTCTTTCCTCCCTCAAACCTCTCCAACTCTATCTTTCTTCTCAAACCTCTCCATTTCTGTCTTTCCTCCCTCAGACCTCTCCATTTCTGTCTTTCCTCCCTCAAACCTCTCCAACTCTATCTTTCTTCTCAAACCTCTCCATTTCTGTCTTTCCTCCCTCAGACCACTCCAACTCTATCTTTCTTCTCAAACCTCTCCATCTCTGTCTTTCCTCCCTCAAACCTCTCCATCTCTGTCTTTCCTCCCTCAAACATCTCCATCTCTGTCTTTCCTCCTCAAACATCTCCATCGCTGTCTTTCCTCCTTCAAATCTCTCCATCTCTGTCTTTCCTCCCTCAAACCTCTCCATCGCTGTCGTTCCTTCCTCAGACCTCTCCATCTCAATTTTTCCTCTCTCAAACCTCTCCGTTTCTATCGTTCCTCCCTCAAAACCTCTCCATCCTTGTCTTTCCTCCCTCATACCTCTCAATCCCCATCTTTTCTCCTTCAATTCTGTCCATCCCTGTCTCTCTTCATTCCAATTCTTCCACCCCCTTCTTTCCTCCCTCAAACCCCTCTGTTCTTATCTTTCTTCCCTCAGTTCTTTTTCGCCCCTATCTCTCTTCCTTCAGTAGTCTTTTCTTCCTCAGACCTCTTCATCTTTATCTTTTCTCATTCAGATCTCACCACTCCTGCTTTTCCCTCCTCGAAACTCTCCTCCATCTGTCCCTCCTCCAGACGTTTCCACCTTTATTTGTTTTTCTCCTCAAACCCGCATCCCTGTTCTACTTTTCTCTTTCCACTCCTAACTCTCCTCCACAATCCCCACCTCCATTACAATTTCCGATCTAAACATTCTCTCCACCTTTTTTTTTTTTTTTTAAAGAACTCTCTCAAACTTTTTCACCTATGTGACGTCCCCCCTTCCTCTTCTCCCTCTCACCTTCTTATTCTTATCGTTCCTCCCTCAAAAGTTCACCATCCGGCCCATCCTCCCACAAATTTGTCGATCAACTTTCATCCCACGAATCTGTCGATCACCAACTTTCCTTCCACGAATCTGTCGATCACCAACTTTCCTTCCACGAATCTGTCGATCACCAACTTTCCTTCAAGAATCTGTCGATCACCAACTTTCCTTCCAGGAATCTGTCGATCACCAACTTTCCTCTCACGAATCCGTCGATCACCAATTTCCTCCCACGAGTCTGTCGATCACCAACTTTCCTCTCACGAATCTGTCGATCACAAACGTTCCTCCCACGAGCTGTCGATCACTAACGTTCATCCCACGAATCTGTCGATCACTAACGTTCATCCCACGAATCTGTCGATCACTAACGTTCATCCCACAAATCTGTCGATCACTAACATTCCTCCCACGAATCTGTCGATTACTAACGTTCATCCCACGAATCTGTCGATTACTAACGTTCATCCCACGAATCTGTCGATTACTAACGTTCATCCCACGAATCTGTCGATCACTAACGTTCATCCCACGAGTCTGTCGATCACTAACGTTCATCCCACGAATCTGTCGATCACTAACCTTCCTCCCACGAATCTGTCGATCACTAACGTTCATCCCACGAATCTGTCGATTACTAACGTTCATCCCACGAATCTGTCGATCACAAATTTTCCTCCACGAATCTGTCAATCACCAACTTTTCTCCCACGAAACTGTCGATCACCAACTTTCCTCCCACGAATCTGTCGATCACTAACTTTCCTTCCACGAATCTGTCGATCACCAACTTTCCTCCCACGAAACTGTCGATCACTAACTTTCCTCCCACGAATCTGTCGATCACCAACTTTCCTCCCACGAAACTGTCGATCATTAACTTTCCTTCCACGAATCTGTCGATCACCAACTTTCCTCCCACGAAACTGTCGATTATAATCTCGCTTCAAGGAATCTGTCTACCTCTGTCTTTGTTTTCCTGCGGACACTGAAACCTATATTCCGCTTTGAACCCATTAGCCACAGTAGGTGTGTTGGTGCGTACTGTGCAAACGCCCCCCCCCCCCCCCAATACTCCTGCAGCGAGCGCGCGGTGTGTGTTGTGTGTGTGTGTGTGTGTGTGTGTGTGGTGTGAAGAGAGATGAGAGAAAGAGACAGAGAGAGAAAGAGAGACAGAAACAGAGAGACAAAGAGACTGAGAGACAGAGAGAGAGAGAGAGAGAGAGAGAGAGAGAGAGGAGAAGAGAGAGAGAGAGAGAGAGAGAGAGAGAGAGACAAAGAGAGAGATAGAGAGAGAGACAAAGAGACAAACAGACAGACAGACAGACAGACAGACAGACAGACAGACAGACAGAGACAGAGAAAACGTAGGTAATTCATACCAGTACTATCATGAGTAGTTTATTGAATCAAAGCACATTAGTGCCACAAGAAGAAGAAGAAGAAGAAGAAGAAGAAGAAGAAGAAGAAGAAGAAGAGAAGAAGAAGAAGAAGAACAAGAACAAGAAGAACAAGGACAAGAAGACACACAAAGCAAGAACAAGAGGGCAATGGGTTAAGCATAAATACTTTTTTTTGCATCCAACCCTCTGGGCAAGAACCAAATATGTATGTAGTAAGAAACACAATCAAACATATATAAATGGAAAAAAATTGCACAATCAATGTATACATGAACACATCCTAAAAAAAAAAAAAGGATCCAGTTAACAAAACAAAAAAGAGAGGTTGGAGGGTGAGGAGAGCAAGGAGAAGATGATGGAGGAGGCGGAGGAGAAGAGAAAGGGATGGAGGAGGCGGAGGAGAAAGAGAAAGGGATGGAGGAGGCGGAGGAGAAAGAGAAAGGGATGGAGGGGGTGGAGGAGAAAGAGAAAGGGATGGAGGGGCGGAGGAGAAAGAGAAAGGGATGGAGGAGGCGGAGGAGAAAGAGAAAGGGATGGAGGAGGCGGAGGAGAAAGAGAAAGGGATGGAGGAGGCGGAGGAGAAAGAGAAAGGGATGGAGGAGGTGGAGGAGAAAGAGAAAGGGATGGGAGGAGGTGGAGGAGAAAGAGAAAGGGATGGAGGAGGCGGAGGAAAAGAGAAAGGGATGAGAGGAGGGGGGAGGAGGAGAAAGGGATGGAGGAGGGAGAAAAGAAAGGGATGGAGGAGGCGGAGGAGAAAAGAAAGAGGAAATGGGGGGAGAAAGAGAAAGGATGGAGGAGGAGAGAAAAGAGAAAGGGATGGAGGAGGTGGAGGAGAAAAGAAAGGGATGGAGGAGGCGGGAGAAAGAGAAAGGGATGGAGGAGGCGGAGGAGAAAGAGAAAGGGATGAGGAGGGGAGGAGAAAGAGAAAGGGATGAGGGGGGGAGGAGAAAGAGAAAGGGATGGAGGAGGGGAGGAGAAAGAGAAAGGGAGAAGGAGGAGGTGGGAAAGAGAAAGGGATGGAGGAGGGAGAGAAAGAGAAAGGGATGGAGGAGGCGGAGGAGAAAGAGAAAGGGATGGAGGGAGGCGGAGGAGAAAGAGAAAGGGATGGAGGAGGAGAAAAGAGAAAGGGATTGGAGGAGGGAGAGAAAAGAGAAAGGGATGGAGGAGGAGGAGAAAGAAAGGGATGGAGGAGGAGGAGAAAGAGAAAGGATGGAGGAGGCGGAGGAGAAAGAGAAAGGGATGGAGGAGGCGGAGGAGAAAGAAAAAGGGGATGGAGGAGGAGAAAGAGAAAGGGATGGAGGAGGGGGAGGAGAAAGAGAAAGGATGGAGGAGCGGAGGAGAAAGAGAAAGGATGGAGGAGGCGGAGGAGAAAGAGAAAGGGATGGAGGAGGAGGAGAAAGAGAAAGGATGAGGAGGAGGGGGAGAGAAAGAGAAAGGGATGGGGGGAGGGGAGAAAAGAAAGGGATGGAGGAGGAGGAGGAGAAAGAGAAAGGGATGGGAGGGAGGAGGAGGAGAAGAGAAAGGGATGGAGGAGGAGGAGGAGAAAGAGAAAGGGATGGAGGAGGAGGAGGAGAAAGAGAAAGGGATGGAGGAGGGGAGGAGAAAAGAGAAAGGGATGGAGGAGGAGGAGGAGAAAGAGAAAGGGATGGAGGAGGAGAGGAGAAAGAGAAAGGGATGGAGGAGGTGGAGGAGAAAGAGAAATGGGATGGAAGGAAGGAGGAGGGGGAAAGAGAAAGGGATGGAGGAGGTGGAGGAGAAAAGAGAAAGGGATGAGGAGGCGGAGGAGAAAGAGAAAGGGATGGGGAGGTGGAGGACCACAAAGAAGGAGAGGAGAGACAGCAGAAGGAAGCGGAAGCGGAAGTTTATTCAGTGCAGGCCATAGCCCATTCTGACGGGTACAGTACCTTGACTATTCACTTCTTAATGAAACAATGAATAATTAATTATTAATTATATAACAGAAAATGACAGCTGAGCAGTATCCATCCTGATCACATAATCCAACACCACTATATTTGAGTAATGTAGATGCGTCTTTTGAACGCTTTGTACAAATATATGCCAACATTCTTCAATGTTATTTCGTTTCGATTTGCCATCAGCAGTACGACATTAAACAGACATGAGTTTTTGAGTATTGGAGAGGTGGGGGGGGGGGGGGGGGGGGGGGTGGTGGGGATAAAATCATTCATTCGCAGATCTTGGAAGGCAGGACAGCACATCAACAGCAAAAAGGTTGTTCATCTTCTTTGGCATTCTTACACAGGGCACATCCTAGCATCTCCATCAGCATTAGTATACTGAACTCTGTGTACATGTATCGCTATTGAAAAGAGAAGGAGAAAAGAAGAAAGATGGGGGGAAAAACCTGAAAAAGGCGACAAACCGAGGATGACCAACGCCAGAAGCCGTTGACAGCCTTGATATGGTCCACTTCATGATCAGTCGATGACTGCCACTCGACCAACCCCCCCCCCCCCCCCCCCTCTACGGGTTCCCCATTCACGAAGGACCCCCATGAGGTCAAACTACGACCGTGATTCCGTGCCCACATCCGTCTGGTACCGACCCGTGGAATTGCTGACCGCTCTGTGTTGGTCTTTCTTTACCAGGGCAGAGCAAGAGCTGAAGACGTCTCCAGAAAAAAAAAAGAAAAAAGAGAAAGAGAGCAGTCAAGCAGGAAGCCATTCAAAAAAAAAAAAAACCTAGGTGAGAAGCAGTGGCCGAATTGCTGCCTATATTATTGTTGGACAGAGAGAGAGAGAGAGAGAGAGAAGAGGAGAGAGAGAGGAGAGAGAGAGAGAGAGAGAGAGAGAGAGAGAGAGAAAAGAGAGACAGAAGACAGACAGACAGACAGACAGACAGAGAGAGAAGAAGAAAAGAAGAAGAAGAAGAAGAGAGAGAGAGAGAGAGAGAGAGGAGAAGAGAGAGAGAGAGAGAGAGAGAGAGAGAGAAGAGAGAGAGAGACAGACAGACAGACAGACAGACAGACAGACAGAGACAGAGATACAGAGAAGAGAGAGAGAGAGAGAGAGAGAGAGAGAGAGAGAGAGAGAGAGAGAGAGAGAGAGAAAGAGAGACAGACAGACAGAGAGAAAATAAGAGAGAAGACAAACAAGAGAGAGAGAGAGAGAGAGAGAGGAGAGAGAGAGAGAGAGACAGAGACAGAGAGAGAGACAGAGAGTGGGGGAGGTTGGGGGGGCAAGAACGGTTGAAGGGTCAAGGCCCAAGATTCTTCCCCCCCCCCCCCCCCCCCCCCCCTAACCAGTACTGACAGCGTCAGGACGACAGCTTTAGTCAGTTGACGTTCCGAACCCGTGCGGATCAGCTGGAGATCCATTTAAAGGCTATCGAGTTCAGCCGGCTAATGTCCGCCGATTCCCACCCGTCACCCTGCCCATTGTGGTCACTCGCTGGTCATTGTGAAGCTCCCCACCGGCTCCTGATTGACCAGCACAAAAGGGAGGCAATTCAGCGTATCATCAAGCAGGTTAGCTCCCTTATCAACCCGTCGCCATCTTGCCGGTTAACAGTTTTGCGGCCGCCCCGACCGGTCCAGCACTGATGATTACAGGATCCTTCCGGTTTGGGACAAGAAAAAAAAAGTCAGCGTTAGATTTCGAGCGATTTATCGGAGCTTCAGAATTCAATTCTGTTTTACTGTCCTAATCTTCTGAGCCGATTAAAGTGGAAGTTCTGTCGAGTTTAAGAGCGATCAGGTTCATGTGTAGCGTTGACGCTGGTTTATATTGTCTGTGGTTTCTTTCTCGTTCATAAGTTTCGTCCACATAGGTTTAAGTATCTTTGAATCGCCACCATGCAACATAGTTCGTTAAAAGGCTTGCTTAGTACTATAAAATCATCATCATCATCATCATGATATTTATGCACCATTGATTTCTTCAAGGAATTATGTCTTTTAAAAAATAGAAATGAAAGACATAAAAAAGCGTCTTCTAAGGTGACGAAGGCTCTTGCTCGCCTCGGCTTTGGTTGACATGAAAAAACAAACAAACAAAAAGAAACCACACCAAACTTGTGCTTCCTCTCTAATATTGTTGAACGTGTTTTGACGGGGCTTCACCCAAAATCCAGTTAAAACTAAATCTCCACGTGTGTCGCCTGGCGATATGGACCTCAGAAACCTCCACGTGTGATCGCCTGGCGATATGGACCTCAGAAACCTCCACGTGTGATCGCCTGGCGATATGGACCTCAGAAACCTCCACGTGTGATCGCCTGGCGATATGGACCTCAGAAACTCCCTTCTTTGTATTTTTTCCATCTCCTCTTCTCCCTTCTTCTCCTCCACCTGTTCCTCCTCCTCCTTCATCTTCTCCGATGATAATGATGATGATGATAATAATGCTGCTGCTACTGATGTTGTTGTTGTAAATGATGATGATGTTGTTGATGATAATGATGATGATGATTGTCAACCTCGGGTGATGTCGATGGAGGAAGGACTAGCGCACAGCCCAAACACACTCACAGCTTGCTTACAATCTCATTCATATATCATGCATTCGTCACATCAAACCACGAGTAAAGTCTATAACTTTACTACACATGATCATAGAACGAAACATCAATGCATATGGAATCAAACAAAATAAAACATTCTCTCTTTCCTGAACTTCACAAAATCATTTATCTAAAACATCATTAACTAACCCGGGTATAAATAGATTTTCTACTTTACCTGGCCAGGTGATCTTAACTATTCACGAATCACTGTCTTTTTCTTTTCCTTTTTTTTTTCTTTTCACTGTCACTTTCACAACACGACACAACTGCTGGCACCGGTCAAGTTAGACTGCTGGCATCGGTCAGGCTGGACTGCTGGCACTGGTCAGGTTAGACCGCTGGCGTTGGTCAGGTTGGACTGCCGATGAAAGTGGCGCTGGCCAAGTATGAGGTCGAACCCCCGGTTCAGATGGAACAGTGACTATCAACATCGATCTGTTCTCCTTTCTTTCTTCCTGCATTAACGCATTGCACTCTCTCTCTCTCTCCTAGTCTGCTCTATTAAATGGACATGGTTGCTTTTCTTTTCCTTTTCTTTTCTTTCTTTTTCTCTTCATTAGTTAGCAACTCTCTCTTTCCACATCTCTCTTTAGTCCTCCCTTTGCAGACTATATCTGGTGCTAATGCTCAAACTTCACTCCTCTCATCTCTCTGCCTTTCTCCTGCAGAGACTACACCCCAGAACCTCTCTCTCCCTCTCTGTTCGTTCTCCCCTCATCTCTCTGCTTCTCTCTCGTCAGAGCTTACACAGAGCCTCTTCCTCTGTCTCTCTCTGTTCGTTCTGTGCAGACTATCTGGTGCTAATGCTTAAACTTCACTCCCTCATCTCTCTGCCTTTCTCCTGCAGAGACTACACCCCAGAACCTCTCTCTCTCTCTGTCTCTCTGTTCGTTCCCATCTCCCTGCCTTCCTGTAGGCGAGAGCCTACTCCCCCGAACTTCTTCCTCTCTCTCTCTGTCTGTTCGTTTTCTTCGTTCCCCCTCTCTCTCACTCACGCATTACTTTATGCCCTCACTCCGTGTCCAAGGGCCAGTACCATTGGTCAGTATTTTTACCGCCTGATCCCCGAAGTTATCTCCCTCTAATTCCATTGGATATTCAAATCATGACAGTCACGCCTACACGCCTTACTTCTGTGGGGGTTTCAATTGGTCTTTTAAATTGATAGCTAGATTTCACCCCCACCACCACTACCTTCCCCTTTCCTACCTAACTGGCCCCGTATGGCTTAATCGTGGGCTGGTCAGTGTAAATTGGCTAGATGGTCTGGGTAGGCGCCCAGATGTCTGACCAACCCTATCGAGACTGTCGGTCAAAGCTGCTTGGGTCCGTCGGCCGGACAGCCGTCTTGTGGAGCCTCTCCCCTATGCTTAATTGGCTGGATCCGACCCATGGGCCGTCTATCTGGCCCCTAGAATATTTGAGTTAGAGCTTATGTCCAAACAACCTGGCCCACGATTGGTTGTTCTATTTTTGACCGTGACAATTTCCCCCTTGCAAAAGACTATGCACCGCATCGTCTCAAAACCACGGTACAAAAAAACAACAACCGAATTTGCTGACACACAGCTCAGTGCAAAGTTAAAAAAATACTTTAAACCAACGGTTTATAAATTAAAAAAATTATCATTAGTGAATACCACCCCAATGAGTTATCATTGACGTGCGCTCTTGCGTTATTTCAATTCATTTTTAAAGACCTCTGTGCGCACCTATGCAACCCCCTACCCGCGGATTTGCCATATCTTTCCTTCACAATTCTTATGAAAAAGCAAAAACATAATATGATCACGATCCATGACACTTCACTGAGGAATCTCCATCCTCACTTATTGCAAATAATGCATCACTACACAAGCGCTGTATGCTCAAGCATAACTACATCCACATGAACAAGTCTCACAAAGAAAAAAAGAACAAGTCTCACACAAAAATATGAACCATAGCCAACTGGAATAAACCCCATATCAAAAATTAACTGTAATCAAACATTTACAACAAAGCACCCGGATATGACTGACTTCCTTGAGTTCATCATCTTCTCCCCCTTTCCCTTTTTGGCTTTTGTGTCGCCCCGAAAACAAAACCTAGGAATCCTACTGTCTAGCCCTTATAAGGCAACCCCTGATGACTCTTCGGGAAAATTTAGGAAAACAAAACCCCCCTTTTCTGCTGGGTCTCCTTACCCACAATGATTGCTGTGCGCCTATGTGCTGGGTCTCCGCTGAATTATTTGCGGAGAAAGTTTGCATGGAAAATTTTTGGGTTTTTCCATTACTCAACCCGGAATCCTTATCTACCTTTTCGTGATGGTGAATGGTCCCTTCTGCATCAGCAGTTGTTGTGATCGTGGGAAGCAGTACCAGGATTGATTCCCCCCTTGGGGATTGTTTCCCTCCCCTTTCTGTCTTTTGCTTTTTCTGACGACCCTCCCCTTCTGAAACTTCCTTTGCAACCTTCATGTCATACCTGTGCCAACCTTTAAAAACAGGTCGCGATTGGGCCCAATGGTCAACGCCCCCCTCCTGAATGGAGTGTCAATTAAAGGAGGCGTTTAAGAGGCGCCCTTCCCCTTCACCCCCCTTTGTGGCTGCCCTTTTACACCGTCCTGACAGCAGAAACGCTTGATGTCTGCCATTGCCCCTGGCCAATAAAAGTCATCGAAGATTCGGCAGCTGTTTTGGGTCCCGAGATGACCCGCCATGAGCGACTCGTGACCCACTGACATGACAGTGTGTCACGATAACCTGCTGGTACCTCTAACTGAGGGGTCCCCTTACCTGTCTTCCCCTTGGTGAACACTCGGTAAAACAGCCCGCCTTTCAAAAGAAATTCTGTCTCACCTCTCTAACCTCCTGTTTCTCTCCACCTCTTGCCAACCCCCAAGACTTCACGAGCGAAGGGTCTTGTTCCTGCGCTGCCCTAAACTCATCAGGCGACACATCTATGCCTGACTTCCTTGCCGGAACGACTAAGGGTTTTATCAACCTTTCCCTCCTTTTGCCCCGTGTTTGAACTGTGCCCTGTAGCAGTCAACAACTCAGGATCCCCTGGATCCTTGCACCGGGAAAATATTCCAATGATCAAATCATGAAGGGGTTTCTCCATCACCAAAGCAGCCCAACTCGCCTGAGAGTAAGGGGTACGTACTTCTATCTTAGCAACGGGAAACCCCCTACAGTGCCATCGATTAGAGTAAGGTCTGGATTTGCCCTGTCAAATCCCCTTTCTCGACCAGCGTTGTTCTAACTACACCACATGAACAACCAGTGTCTCGTAAACATTTCACCCTTGCTGGCCATCCACCCTTCTTCCACTGGTAACGAACCATTCAGCTAGTGCCCTCCATCCCTGACACTGACTGCTGTCCAGTGCTAGCCATAGGCTGCACTCCACCCTCTTCAGACTGAATCCCCTTTGGTTCCACTGCAGGTCGTTTCCCCTGGCGACCCTTATCCACCTCTTGCAAGGCTGCTGCCTTCTGGAACCTCATGCGACAATCCCTCGCCACATGTCCCTTCTTGTGAAAATGAAACACCTAATGTCCCTTTGCCCTTCCTTCTGCCCCACCACTAGGTTTGCAGACTTTGCAGAAAACTCCCCTAGTCTCCTTGCACTCTTCTCACCTGTGCCTAGCACCTGTTTCTCCTGCACCTTAGTGCCCAAACGTGCCTCTCTATACACCTCTGCGAACTTCAACAACTCCCCTGCTGTCTCTGGCTGTCTCTCTTTCAAATGTATGGTTAACGCAGGGCCGCAAACCTGACAAAATCTGTTCCTTCATAACTAGCTCTTTCAACTCAGCGAACTCCTTCTTCGTACCGCTCAACTCTAACCACTTCTCAAAATAGTGATCTAAACGTGCACCAAACTGAGTGTACGTCTCACCTGCTTGTAATTTAGCTGAACGAAATTTCTTCCTGAACCCCTCCTCTGTGAGGTCAAATCCTTTCATCAACGATTCCTTCACAGCGCCGAAATCAGACTGTTGTTCTGCTGGTAACGCAGTGAAAATTTGTAATGCCTTACCCGTCAGTAACGCTGACAAAATGACTGCCCACTCTTCTGAAGGCCAACCCTGACTGGTCGCAAACGTTTCGAACGACTGATGTATGCATCAATCGAATCGGTTCCTTCAGAGAATTTTGGCAACTTGGGACGGGGAGCATAGCTGCGCACAGAGTCACTGGAAAGTGAGCTACCATCCTCGGTGGTCTCCTTTGTATTCTCACTTTCCCAACTCTAATTGAACCTTTAATCTTTCCGTTTCCTGCTTCATTCTTTCTGTTTCCTGCGCTTCCTTTAGTCTTTCTGTTTCCTGCGCTTCCCTTATTCTTTCTGTTTCCTGCGTAACCTGATTATCATTAGCCTGAATCCTTAATCTTTCTGTTTCCTGCTCTGCGCTAGCTTTAGTCCTTTCCTGCTCTGCTATTTCTACTGCAACACGACGTCTTTCCGCGCGTTCATCTCTTTCCATCTTTTGTTGGTTCTCAACGAACGCACGCAACTCATCTCCCGAGTAACCTAGATCACGAGCGACGCTCACAAGTTGTTCAATAGGGGTGTTCTTTTCTTCCGCCATTATATCTCTTTTTTTTTTTTTTTTGAGCAAGATTTTATTACTACGACAGCCAAACTGGTGGTTTCCGACACGAGTGACGTAATAGCACAATCCTATGAATGATAATATTAGCTTGGGACAACGTAATTAGTTTTTATAAGACGGCCAGCGCCTGACCCAACTATGAGAGCGAATTATAGGAAATCTGTGCGAAATGAGTACTCTGGGGCTGAAATGCCAAGCCTAGTATTAACTATCTTGGAAGCAATGCCAAGCCTAGTATTTAACTATCTTGGGAACATACAGTAAGACAACCCCTTGTCTTAGGATTACAACACTTGAATCCCACCCAGCTTCCTCTCTGAGAAGTTGAACAATTATAATAAATGGGCCAGAATATCCTGGCAGGCTCGCCAATAAATTGTCAACCTCGGGTGATGTCGATGGAGGAAGGACTAGCGCACAGCCCAAACACACTCACAGCTTGCTTACAATCTCATTCATATATCATGCATTCGTCACATCAAACCACGAGTAAAGTCTATAACTTTACTACACATGATCATAGAACGAAACATCAATGCATATGGAATCAAACAAAATAAAACATTCTCTCTTTCCTGAACTTCACAAATCATTTATCTAAAACATCATTAACTAACCCGGGTATAAATAGATTTTCTACTTTACCTGGCCAGGTGATCTTAACTATTCACGAATCACTGTCTTTTTCTTTTCCTTTTTTTTTCTTTTCACTGTCACTTTCACAACACGACACAACTGCTGGCACCGGTCAAGTTAGACTGCTGGCATCGGTCAGGCTGGACTGCTGGCACTGGTCAGGTTAGACCGCTGGCGTTGGTCAGGTTGGACTGCCGATGAAAGTGGCGCTGGCCAAGTATGAGGTCGAACCCCCGGTTCAGATGGAACAGTGACTATCAACATCGATCTGTTCTCCTTTCTTTCTTCCTGCATTAACGCATTGCACTCTCTCTCTCTCTCTCCTAGTCTGCTCTATTAAATGGACATGGTTGCTTTTCTTTTCCTTTTCTTTTCTTTCTTTTTCTCTTCATTAGTTAGCAACTCTCTCTTTCCACATCTCTCTTTAGTCCTCCCTTTGCAGACTATATCTGGTGCTAATGCTCAAACTTCACTCCTCTCATCTCTCTGCCTTTCTCCTGCAGAGACTACACCCCAGAACCTCTCTCTCCCTCTCTGTTCGTTCTCCCCTCATCTCTCTGCTTCTCTCTCGTCAGAGCTTACACAGAGCCTCTTCCTCTGTCTCTCTCTGTTCGTTCTGTGCAGACTATCTGGTGCTAATGCTTAAACTTCACTCCTCTCATCTCTCTGCCTTTCTCCTGCAGAGACTACACCCCAGAACCTCCTCTCTCTCTGTCTCTCTGTTCGTTCCCATCTCCCTGCCTTCCTGTAGGCGAGAGCCTACTCCCCCGAACTTCTTCCTCTCTCTCTCTGTCTGTTCGTTTTCTTCGTTCCCCCCTCTCTCTCACTCACGCATTACTTTATGCCCTCACTCCGTGTCCAAGGGCCAGTACCATTGGTCAGTATTTTTACCGCCTGATACCGAAGTTATCTCCCTCTAATTCCATTGGATATTCAAATCATGACAGTCACGCCTACACGCCTTACTCTCTGTGGTGGTCAATTGGTCATTTAATTGATTAGCTAGATTTCACCCCCACCACACACTACCTTCCCCCCTTTCCTACCTAACTGGCGCCGTATGGCTTAACTCGTGGGCCCTGGTCAGTGTAAATTGGCTAGATGAGTCTGGGTAGGCGCCCAGATGTCTGACCAACCCTATCGAGACCTGTCGGTCAAAGCTGCTTAGTCCGTCCGGCCGGACAGACCGTCTCTGTGGAGCCTCTCCCCTATGCTTAATTGGCTGGATCCGACCCATGGGCCCGTCTATCTGGCGCCTAGAATATTTGAGTTAGAGCTTATGTCCAAACAACCTGGACCACGACTTGGTTGTTCTATTTTTGACCGTGACAATGATGATGATAATGGTGATGATGATGACATTGATGATGCTGATGATGCGATGATGATGATGACGACGACGATGATGGTGACGATAATGATCATGACGATGATGGCGATCTTTAACCTTTACCCCCCACGCGAAAAGCATCTCCAACACTAGACAGAGTTCTATCAAGTATTCATTGACTTCAACAAAGCATTTGACAGCATGTGGTAGGAGGCGCTATGAGCCTCAATGGAAAAAAAGTTAACATCGAGCCAAAGGTAACCAACAACACCCGGAAAGTATAATCCTAAGGGACCAGGACAGTGCTCGTGGAAGGTGCTTTTGGAGCGTGGTTCCCATATCCACTTGCAGTCTGGCACGGCTGCCTTCTAACTCTCATGCTTTTTACACAGTCATGGAACACACTGTGACCAATGCACTTGAAGACAATGTCAGTACAATCAGCACTGGAGGTAGAACTATCACAAACCTTTGCTTTGCAGAAAACGTAGTCGGCCTGGTAGGTAGTGAACAAGAACTTACCAGTCCTGAGAAAGAACTGGATCAAACATCACCAAGATTTGGCATGAAAATCATCGCCGAAAAGACCAAACTCAAGGCCAAGCGACAACAGCGCTGTCAACCGCACTGCAGGAACTATCCATAGAAGCTGTTCAACTTGAGATCCATCATTAACGACGAGAACCAAACCGTAACTCCTCTCAGGGACATCAGAGACAACACCAGCACTGACCAGACTAAGACCGGTATGTCAGACAATAACATCTTCATCAAACACAAGATAGACCCTCGCCACCACTGTTTATTCTATCCTCTAGCATTTATGGAAGACAAAGGACCCTCACAGCGGATGATCAGGAAAGAATCCTCCGAGACATGGAAATGAGTTGTTACCACGAGATACTAAAAGTGAAGATGTACTGATCATATCACCACGGACCACGTGCACAGAACCATCCGTCAACACATCAACACAGAACCATCAGTCAACACATCAACACAGAACCATCAGTCAACACATCAACACAGAACCATCCGTCAACACATCAACACAGAACCATCAGTCAACACATCAACACAGAACCGTCAGTCAACACATCAACACAGAACCATCAGTCAACACATCAACACAGAACCATCAGTCAACACATCAACACAGAACCATCAGTCAACACATCAACACGAACCACATCAACACACACACAGAACCATCAGTCAACACATCAACACAGAACCATCAGTCAACACATCAACACAGAACCATCAGTCAACATCAACACATCAACACAGAACCATCAGTCAACACATCAACACAGAACCATCAGTCAACACATCAACACATCAACACAGAACCATCAGTCAACACATCAACACAGAACCATCAGTCAACACATCAACACAGAACCATCAGTCAACACATCAACACAGAACCATCAGTCAACCCAACACATCAACACAGAACCATCAGTCAACACATCAACACAGAACCATCAGTCAACACATCAACACAGAACCATCATCAACACATCAACCGTGTTATAACCAGCCGATCAGTCAAGAAAAGAAGAAAAAAAATGATGGGCCATACATTAAGACCCATGAACCGGCTAAACACAGCACTCACAGACTGTTGAGAAGGGATGGGGGGGGGAACCCAGAAGCAAAACAAACAAGATCAACCAGCAACAACGTGGACTGACAAACGCAAATGAACGTGTCCAAAGTAATTGCAGACACCCAGCTGAACATGACGCCAGAATGGAGAACTTTGTGAAATAGTCTCCTTTGTGTCCCACCGACTCCTAATAATTAAGGTGAGGGAGAGGGGGGGGGGGGGGGGGGGGGGGAGGAGAAGAAAGAGTTGATGATACAACCGTTGTCCGCTGTGTGTCGCTGCAACCGTTGTTGTTGCTGCGTTTGTTTGAGGACGGTGGTGAAATTATGTTGAAGCGCATTGGCTGTTGCACGTTTGTCATTGCCACCGCTGCTGTACTGTACGGACTTATCAGTACTCTCTTCAATACTGTTCCAGATGAAACTAGCTGAGTCGAAGTGAGGTGCTGGGAAGGCAGGAGTGACGCTTCACGGCATGTTGAACTTTACAGACGATGACCGCCAGGAAGAGCAGATCCTACCGTGGATGGCACTGCCTCCCCTTCTCCCCCCCCCCCCTGCTTCTGTACCTCACATGCTCTCTACCTTCACCCCCACCCCCCTCCCCAAACTCGTGTATGAAAACAAACTTAATTATCCTACATTAGTTTGTGTCGTGTGCAATATGGCAAAACACTCTGTATAATGCAATTGTTGTCAAGCCCACTGCTGACCTATCGACCTCGCTTTTTCTATAGTGAGCATTCAATCTCTCTCATGTCCTGTCCTGTCCTGTCCTGTCTTCCTCGTCCGTCCTCTGTCCCTGCTTTCTGTCCTTCTGTCTTGTCTCTCTCCATCCATCCCCCCCCCCCCTCCCTCGCTCTTTACAAACTCATATCGAAAGAGGGGGAAAAAAACATCTGTGATGATTGGTTTTTAGTTTGATGTGTTTTGTGTTGTGGCTTATTTGTTGTCTGTGTCGCTGCTGCTGTCTGTTGCTTCGTTCGTGTTGCTGTGTGTGTTGTTGTGAGGGGTGTGTGTGTGTGTGTGTGTGTGTGTGTGTGTGTGTGTGTGTGTGGTGTGTGTGTGTGTGTGTGTGTGTGTGTGTGTGCGTGCGTGCGTGCGTGCGTGTGCGTGCGTGTGCGTGCGTGCATGCGTGTGTGCGTGCGTGCGCGCGCGTGTATGTGTATGTGCGTGCGCGCGCGCGTGTATGTGTATGTGTGCAGGCGCGCACGCGTGTATGTGTGTGTGTTGTGTGTGTGGTGTGTGTGTGTGTGTGTGTGTGTGTGTGTGTGTGTGTGGTTGCGGCGTGCGCGCGTGCGTGCGTGCGTGCGTGCGTGCGTGCATGCGTGCGTGCGTGCGTGCGTGTGTGTGTGTGTGCGTGCGTGTGTGAAATAAGCGCGCAAGTCTACGAGCATGTGTGTAGACCTACTCACCAGCGTGAGCGCGAGGCTGTTGCGCTGACTGTTTTCAGACCCAATGAGTTGTGTGTCTTTGACCTGTGTTATTTACGGGAAAAAGAACAGGGAAAGGAACCAAGGCAAGTTGCCGGGAGGCCTAGACAATCTTTCCCTGCAACGCCGTTTCTCTGATTACACCAGGGGAAGATGGCTCATGGAAGACTGGCCGGGGATGATGATGATGATGATGATGATGATGAGGAGGAGGGGAGGGAGGAGGAGGAGGAGGAGGAGGATAATGACGGAGGTGGTGGTGGTGATGATAATGATGATGATGCACGGACCTGCAAACGAGACGCTGAAGTTATGATGATATGATGTAGTGCGTATGATATGATGATGATGATGATAGATGACGTGTGGTGGGTGTGGTGGTGGTGGTGGTGAAGAGGTGATGATGGTGATGACGATGATAATGCTGCTCCTGTTGCTGCTGTTGCTGCTGCTGCCGCTGATGATGATGATGATGTCTGTCCTTCGCGGGCGAAGATGACCACGACTTCTGCTATCATTGGGTGGTGTTGTGTGTACGGGGAAGGCTGATCAGGCCGATCCTCGCACTGAATAGTCTCTATAGAAGGTGAAGTCGCGACTTGTATGTGAACTGGATTTTAGTGAGGAAGAGTTGCGCAGGATCGTCAGCCTCACTCTCTGGTCCCTGCCTATCCGAGTCCAGTGGCAAGACAAAGTCAAGACGGCTGGACATGAGCCGAGATGCAGTGGACGGCCAGCAGCGTCCTTCGTGTCTCACTGAGCCCTGTTCGGCTCCGCAACGCTTTGCTGGATCAGTGAACGGCCAGCAGCGTCCTTTGTGTCTCACTGAGCCCTGTTCGGCTCCGCAACGCTTTGCTGGATCAGTGAATGGCCAGCAATGTCCTTTGTGTCTCACTGAGCCCTGTTCGGCTCCGCAACGCTTTGCTGGATCAGTGAACGGCCAGCAGCGTCCTTTGTGTCTCACTGAGCCCTGTTCGGCTCCGCAACGCTTTGCTGGATCCGCCTTCTTGCCCGTTAAACCATCCAGTGGTTTCCTCCGCGCAGTCTGCGGAAACAGCAGGCCTAGGTAGACAAGCCTCAACTCACTGAAGATTTGAGACCCGTCGGCTACCTTCACCTAGTTCTGCCAGTCAGTGGAAGCCGTGGCCGCTGTTGCAGGCAATCAGCTAGGAGGAGCCACAGGTGAGAGCCGAGTGCTAGGTGGGGACCGAACCAGATGAACTGAAGGACGCGACATGCTCCCCCTGTCAGAGGTACACCCCTTCCCTGGCACCCCATACACTCCTGATGAAGATGACGATGATGATGATAGGAGGAGGAGGAGGAGGAGGAGGAGGACAACAACGACGACGGTGATGATCATGTTGATTTAACGTCATGATGATCATCATCATTGTCACAACACCATTATCATTATTGTCATGACCAGGACCACCACCACCGTCATCACCATCATCACCATCATCATCATCATCATATTATCGTTATCATCATCGTCATCGTCATCATCATCATCATCATCATCATCACCACCACCACCACCACCATCACACATCATCATCATCATCATCAGAAACTCTCGGGAGAGCTTGACAGCAGAAGGTCATCAGAGAAGACACCCCCCTCATACGAGTGTTTCGGCCCTGAACTCCTTACACTCTAAGAGGGCCGGGCCTCATCCATGCCGTGACTCCCAGATGCCCTTCTACTGATGACTTCTATGTCCTGGCGCTGCCGGGATTCAAACTCGCAACTTTTGGAAGGATGGGCGCCTCAAGGCGTGCCTTTTTAGACGGATGTCTTACCCACTGCTAACGGGACACCTGTTCTGAGTTGGGACATTTAAGCCTTATGAAGTTCACTTTTGTTCCTCCTCGACCAGATCCAGCTGGAACTCTTTTCGGCTGCGTCTGTTATTGCCTTCAGGGTTCTGGTCCTCTTCTTACCTGAAATCCCGAGCCGTTTCATGAGATCATAGGCTGATGAGCCTAAACATTCCCTCGCTTCGACTTCTACGGCGAAGACCCGGGTCTGGAAGACGGATTCCCTACAGCTGCTGGCTAGACTGACATACTTCTCAGTCTTGTAGAGGTGCGCTTGCTCCATCCTGCTTTTGTATGGCCCAGTGAGTTCGATCAGAATTTGTTCTGATGAACCTGAGTGGAGAACAATATCCGGTCTCATGCCACTCTTCCTGATGATCGCCGGATGGATCCCTCAGTCTGGAAGGTCTACTGTGCATTCCCAGTCGTCTGCTCCATCCAGTAAACCCTGCTTCCATGCTTTTGATATCACAGGCCTTCCAGATCATATTTGCGGCCTCCTGCCGTGTAGAACTTTATTGCTGGAGCGTCTGGTGGCATAGATCTTCCTCCAGCAGTGCTAACCGCATATTCGATCTCCTTGAGCAGGTGGTTGTGCCTCCTTGTGCAGGTGGTTGTGCCTCCATGTGTACCTCCCCTGGTTTGCTGCTTTGCATGAACCCAGGACACGTTCCAGTGTTTGCTGGCCGTAACAGAGTGGACACGCGGGGTCATCTGATTTCCCCCGTTTGACCAGGTTGGAATTTGAGGGCATGAGGTCATATACAGATCGGACGACGAAGCTGACTCTAAGAAGTGCCATGCTCCATGTGTTATTCTAGGTGAGACTTCTTTGCGGTGCGTTTTCTCACGCAGTCCACTGTCCATGTTGGCCTTGCTGGACTGTAGTCCACTGTCCTTGTTGGCCTTGCTGGACTGTAGTCCACTGTCCATGTTGGCCTTGCTGGACTGTAGTCCACTGTCCATGTTGGCCCTGCTGGACTGTAGTCCACTGTCCATGTTGGCCTTGCTGGACTGTAGTCCACTGTCCATGTTGGCCTTGCTGGACTGTAGTCCACTGTCCATGTTGGCCTTGCTGGACTGTAGTCCACTGTCCTTGTTGGCCTTGCTGGACTGCTTTCTGGAGTCTCTTGGCGTCCTCTTCTTTCTTCAGCTCCTCTATTACCATGTGTCTCTTTGCTTTCTCTTTTGCTTTGACCACCATTTCATTTCTGTTGATCTCAGCCCCTGTCTGTTGTCTGTGTGTGGCCTGTTATTTCCTTGATCTTGAGGTCTTCCTTTGCCACGTCTACTGCCTCCCGAACTGTCCATTTTCTGCCAGTCTTTAGCCTTGGCCGGACTGATGTCACAACGCTGTCTCCGGAGTCCTCAAGCATGGTTAGTATCTTTGCTTTGCCCACTTTGTATTCCTCGGGGACGGATTTTAGATGAAGCTTCAGCTTTGCTTGGCGGCAGTAGAGAGCGACGTCAGTGAGATCTGTAGGACACCTAACCATTTCCTTGTATGTTTGTTGATTTTTGGCCTCCATAGATCCCACTGTTGCTAGTGCTGACGTCGTATATCAGTGCAGGCCACAGAAGCTTCGGGATCAGCATGAACTGCAAACACCAGACCTTGTGCTTGCTTGGGAGCCCACACTGGTCTATCATCGGCAGGCTTTCTCATCATCACTTTCAGGATCATGATGGAAACTGTCATTGTTCATTATTGTCCGCCTGCTG
>CM031614.1:77740792-77743292 GCA_018398815.1 Conus ventricosus
CACATGGAAAATTACTATAGTGATTACATTAAAATATTCACAGATGGATCTGTACTTGATAATGGCAATGCAGGTTCAGCATTTGTAATTCCTACTATGAAAACAGTCAAACGATATCATATAGGTAATCACTATTCAGTTTTTACTGCAGAGTTGTTAGCTATTTTAATGGCTTTACAGCATATTGAGGAGTTACCTATGAATAGTTGTAAAATATTACTCTGTGTAGATTCTAAATCGGCATTACAAGCAATCAAAGATCAAAATGCCAAAAAACGTCTTGAAATGATTCTAGAAATCAGACATGTAATTCATCAATTGGCATTTAAAGACATTAGTGTGACTTTTTACTGGGTTCCTTCCCATTGCGGAATATATGCCAATGAACTGGTTGACAGAGCAGCTAAAAATGCAGGACGTAATACTGAAGGGGCAATTCTAATTAACATAAATCTAGATCTGCACGAGTATTATAATCACATTGAAAAACTAGCGAAAAATAAGTTTGATAACATGCTGAAGACATCAGATAGCCAATATTCACACAATTGTATAAAAAGCGTCAGCACAATAAATTCCAAATTAATTTTAAATCACATATCTGATACAAGTTCAAGACATATTAGTTCTCTGATGTTCAAAATTCGTTTAAATGCTTTTAAAACAAAATTTTCTAAAGATATTAAATGTGTATGTGGAAATCAAATTTCCATTAGCCATCTGATTTTACACTGTCCTAGTATCAAAGAATTAATACGAAAACGAATACTGAAATGTCAGGAAGTGTTAAATTACTTCCATCTTCTTAAATGTTTTTCAGAAGTTTTACACCTTAGTCCTATTGGTCTTTTCCTTTGAATAGTTAATTTATTGTTGGATTCAATTGTTGTTATACTAATCTTCTGTTAATTGTTAAGTCACGTTTCATATAGATGGTAAACCTCACTTCCTTTCTACTTATTCTGTCATTTTCAACAATTCATATCCCATATAATGCTTGATCATAATATAGAATTGTAGCTGTAGGTATGTAGGAAAAACACATAATCTTTACTACCACACACTCTCTAAACAATATCAATGCATGCATAAACAATCTCTTCTTTCATACCTTTATCTCTCCTATTCCCCCCCCCCCCCCCCCCTTTCCCGTCTAATATCACTTAAGGGTGAACAGACGTAAAACTAAAGAACGAACACACACACACACACACACACACACACCACACACACACACACACACACACACACACACACACACACACACACACGCACACACACACAAAATACATTGCAAGAAAAACGGGAAAAGTTTCATTTTTGGATTAGGCACTACAGCTTAAAGTCTACATTCATAGAAGATCGCTTAAGATACATGGCAGACAGACAAACAGGCAGACAGACAAACAGACAGACAAACAGACAGACAAACAGACAGACAGACAAACAGACAGACAGAATACAGATATACAAGAGAGAGAGAGAGAGAGAGAGAGAGAGAGAGAGAGAAGAGAGAGAGAGAGAGAGAGAGAGAGAGAGAGAGAGAGAGAGAGAGAGAGAGAGATAACGATAACGAAACGATAACGATAACGAAAATTTATTCAGAAAGGCCACAGCTCCATTTGAAGGGGGTGAGTAATAAAGAACATTGTTAAACAAGATATTTCATCACAAAAATTTAAACATTCTCAACATATGCAAATTTCCTATGTCAAATCACTCCTTCTTTTAAATGATTTGTACAGATATAAAGCAAGATTTCTTGCAACGTTGTAATTTTTTGACGACAAAAGACAGACTAACTTGAACAGTGCTGGACGTCGATGATATTTTAACGGAATAAGTTTTTGTCGTAGGTCAGCCAGAACAGGACATAAGAATACAAATGAAGTTCATCTTCCCTACCAGATTTACACAGTGACACAACAAATCATTTTCTGTATGGATATTATATCGTTGACGATGTACAGCAATATCCGATACACCAAACCTGAATTTTGTTAATTCAGACCTGATAAATCTATTCAAGTTCAGAGACAAATAAGCTTCTGCTTCTACTAAATAATTACTTTTCAGCAGTCTAAATAATGAAAATCGTTCGCTGTTTTGAATATGGCCATCCCAGTCTTGCCATCTTCAATCTATTGCTCGTTGATTGAAACAAGCCAAGAAACTGCTGACACAGCCAACCCCTTGTTCTAACCATACAAACGAAAAACCATAATTACATAAACATTTACGAATGCCCGATGCCCACGTAGTTTTCCCTCTCATATCCAGGTCAAACAATGTTTTATGAGCTTTGGCTGGCAGTCTATGTTGCCCCATACGTAACAGTTTAAGCCAGTATCTTACACATTTTATATATGAATTCAAATAAATAGGGAAGCTACCAAGTTCTCCATAAGTCAAGTCTTTTGGGGGTACGCCTATCGACATTCCAAACCGTTTCATAGCAAATAAGTGCAATTTCTCTATGTCATGTCCTTTCTCCAAACCC
>CM031614.1:77750582-77753082 GCA_018398815.1 Conus ventricosus
TCTCTCTCTCTGTCCTGTTCTTCTCTGTCTTTCGTTGCACTGTTCTCCTCTGTCTCTCTGTCCTGTTCTCCTCTGTCTCTCTGCACTGTTCTCCTCTATCTCTCTACACTGTTCTCCTCTGTCTCTCTGTCCTGTTCTCCTCTGTCTCTTTGCACTGTTTTCCTCTATCTCTCTACACTGTTCTCCTCTGTCTGTCTGTCCTGTTCTCCTCTGTCTCTCTGTCCTGTTCTCCTCTGTCTTTCGTTGCACTGTTCTCCTCTGTCTCTCTGTCCTGTTCTCTCTGTCTCTCTGCACTGTTCTCCTCTATCTCTCTACACTGTTCTCCTCTGTCTCTCTGCACTATTCTCCTCTGTCTCTCTGTCCTGTTCTCCTCTGTCTGTCTGTCCTGTTCTCTGTCTCTCTGCACTGTTCTCTGTCTCTCTGCACTGTTCTCCTCTGTTCTCTCTGTCCTGTTCTGTACAGCTCTACGCTGCGTGGTGGTGTGTTGTGCTGTGTTGTGCGGTTGTACAGCTCTACGCTGTGTGGTGGTGTGCTGTGGTGTGCTGTGCAATGCGGTTGAACAGCTCTACGCTGTGTGCTGGTGTGCTGTGCTGTGGAATGCGGTTGTACAGCTCTACGCTGTGTGGTGGTGTGCTGTGGTGTGCTGTGCAATGCGGTTGAACAGCTCTACGCTGTGTGCTGGTGTGCTGTGCTGTGGAATGCGGTTGTACAGCTCTACCTGTGTGGTGGTGTAGTGTGCTGTGGAATGCGGTTGAACAGCTCTACGCTGTGTGCTGGTGTGCTGTGCTGTGGAATGCGGTTGTACAGCTCTACGCTGTTGGTGGTGTAGTGTGCTGTGGTATGTGGTTGTACAGCCCTACGTTGTGTGGTGGTGTGCTGTGCTGTGGAATGCGGTTGTACAGCTCTACGCTGTGTGGTGGTGTAGTGTGCTGTGGAATGGGGTTGTACAGCTCTATGTTGCGTGGTGGTGTAGTGTGAAGTGGAATGCGATTGTACAGCTCTACGTTGCGTGGTGGTGTAGTGTGCTGTGGAATGCGGTTTTTACAGCTCTATGTTGCGTGGTGGTGTAGTGTGAGTGGAATGCGATTGTACAGCTCTCGTTGCGTGGTGGTGTAGTGTGCTGTGCAGTATTCGGAGGCAGGGCGTGGCGACAGCGGTTTGTGTGCGGTTGTAGTGCGATATGACGTTGTGTGCCATGTAGTCGTGACGTCATATGACTCCGGTGAAGGTGATTTTTTCGCCTGCAGTCTGAAGGGTATGACGTAGCTCGGGTGGTGTGACGTGGCGCACGCTAATATTTGACGTCTGCGGTTTGAGATGATGAGCTGCTATAGCACGATGACGTATCACTGCACTGTTGTTTGGTACGCAGAAGCTGCTCTTCATTGGTAGCTTGCGAACAAGGTCATGTTCCTGATCGTGAGATTATAGAGAGAAAAAAACTGAGAGAGAGTGAGAGAGAGAGAGAGAGAGAGAGAGAGAGAGAGAGAGAGAGAGAGAGAGAGAGAGAGAGAGAGAGGAGAGAGAGAGTGGGAAGGGTGGCGGACGTTAGGGCGGGCGGCAGGCGGTCGGTCGGGCGGACAGACGGACAGACAGACCAGACCAGACCAGCCCAGACGAGAGAGACAGACCGACAGACAGGCCAGACCAGACCAGGCGAGACAGACAGACAGACAGAAACACAGACAGGATAAGATAGAGGACAAGACATTGGCACGAAGGAGGAAGAAGAAGAAATAAAGAGGAGAAGGAACGAAGACGAAAAGATACTGGAGGAAAATGGAGAAGAACGAAACAAAGAAGACAATCAAAGAGCATGTGGAACGGAAGGAACGGAAGGACGAGAAGAAGAAAAGGGAAACAAGGAGGAAAGGAAAAAAGCAAGCAAAACAAAAACAAAACAAAGATGAGTGAAAGACTGAATGACTGAATCAAATCATTCAAACCAGCTCTGAGAAGATGTTTCTGTTTCTATCACTGAATCAAATCATTCAAACCAGCTCTGAGAAGATGTTTCTGTTTCTATGACTGAATCAAATCATTCAAACCAGCTCTGAGAAGATGTTTCTGTTTCTATCACTGAATCAAATCATTCAAACCAGCTCTGAGAAGATGTTTCTGTTTCTATGACTGAATCAAATCATTCAAACCAGCTCTGAGAAGATGTTTCTGTTTCTATGACTGAATCAAATCATTCAAACCAGCTCTGAGAAGATGTTTCTGTTTCTATCACTGAATCAAATCATTCAAACCAGCTCTGAGAAGATGTTTCTGTTTCTATGACTGAATCAAATCATTCAAACCAGCTCTGAGAAGATGTTTCTGTTTCTATCACTGAATCAAATCATTCAAACCAGCTCTGAGAAGATGTTTCTGTTTCTATGACTGAATCAAATCATTCAAACCAGCTCTGAGAAGATGTTTCTGTTTCTATCACTGAATCAAATCATTCAAACCAGCTCTGAGAAGATGTTCTGTTTCTATCACTGAATCAAATCAT
>CM031614.1:77758082-77770582 GCA_018398815.1 Conus ventricosus
TAATGAAACATAGAAACCAAGGCTTGTTGAAATAATGAAGCATAGAAACTGCGACCTGCAGAAATGATAAAGTACAGAGACCATGTGTTGTTGAAATAATAAAGTACAGAGACTGTGTGCTGCTGAAATAATTCAGTAAAGAGACCATGTGCTGCTGAAATAATGAATTACAGAGACCGTGTACTGCTGAAATAATAAAGTACAGAGACCATGTGCTGCTGAAATAATAAATTACAGAGACGGTGTACTGCAGAAATAATACAGTACAGACACCATGTGCTGCTGAAATAATATATTACACAGACCGTGTGCTGCTAAAATAATGAATTACAGAGTCCGTGTGCTGTTGAAATGATAAAGTACAGAGACCATGTGCTGCTGAAATGATATAGTACAGAGACCGTGCACTGCTGAAATATTACAGTAAAGTGGGCATGTGCTGCTGAAATATTACAGTAAAGTGGGCATGTGCTGCTGAAATATTACAGTGAAGTGGGCGTGTGCTGCTGAAATATTACAGTAAAGTGGGCATGTGCTGCTGAAATATTACAGTGAAGTGGGCATGTGCTGCTGAAATATTACAGTAAAGTGGGCATGTGCTGCTGAAATATTACAGTAAAGTGGGCATGTGCTGCTGAAATATTACAGTAAAGTGGGGCGTGTGCTGCTGAAATATAACAGTGAAGTGGGCGTGTGCTGCTGAAATAATAAAGTACAGAGACCATGTGCTGCTGAAATAATAAAGTACAGAGACCATGTGCTGCTGAAATAATTCAGTAAAGAGACCGTGTGCTGCTGAAATAATTCAGTAAAGAGACCGTGTGCTGCTGAAATAATAAAACACAGAGGCCATGTGCTGCTGAAATAATAAAGTACAGAGACCACGTGCTGCTGAAATAATTCAGTAAAGAGACCGTGTGCTGCTGAAATAATGAAACACAGAGACGATGTGCTGCTGAAATAATAAAGTACAGAGACCATGTGCTGCTGAAATAATTCAGTAAAGAGACCGTGTGCTGCTGAAATAATTCAGTAAAGAGACCGTGTGCAGCTGAAATAATAAAACACAGAGGCCATCTGCTGCTGAAATAATAAAGCGCAGAGGCCATGTGCTGCTGAAATAATAAAACAGAGAAGCCACAACTTGTTGAAATAACTTATCTCAGAGATCATGTCCTGCTATAATAATAAAACACAGAGAGCAAGTTGTGCTAAAACAATACTGCACACACTCCATGTCTTGCTAACATAATGTAGCACGGAGACCAAGTCCTGTTAAAAGATGTAGAAATAGACCACGTTCTCCTAAAATGATATAAGATACAAATCAAATCCTAATGTAGCGCACAGACCAAGTTCTCCTGAAATGATATAGCATACAGACACACACAGACCAAGTTCTCCTGAAATGATATAGCATACAGACACACACAGACCAAGTTCTCCTGAAATGATATAGCATACAGAACACACACAGACCAAGTTCTCCTGAAATGATGTAGCATACACACACAGACCAAGTTCTCCTGAAATGATATAGCACACAGACACACACAGACCAAGTTCTCCTGAAATGACATAGCATACAGACACACACAGACCAAGTTTTCCTGAAATGATATAGCATACAGACACACACAGACCAAGTTCTCCTAAAATGATATAGCATACAGACACACACAGACCAAGTTCTCCTGAAATGATATAGCATACAGACACACACAGACCAAGTTCTCCTGAAATGACATAGCATACAGACACACACAGACCAAGTTTTCCTGAAATGATATAGCATACAGACACACACAGACCAAGTTCTCCTGAAATGATATAGCATACAGACACACACACATACCAAGTTCTCCTGAAATGATATAGCGTACAGTTACAGACCAAGTCCTAAAATGATGTAGCATGCAGATCAAATCCTAATGTAGAGAGCAGACCAAGTTCTCCTAAAATGACAAAAAAAGCAGAAGAGCACACAAAACAAAGTGTGAAGTAACGACGATTTATTGCACGACACAAAACAGGACAAGAAATTTTCGGCAAAATGCCTTCCTCAGCGACAAAAAAAAGAAAAAAAAAAAGTACAGACATAAACATGCACAATACTTCCCTTGTGAAGTCAAAGTGGTGAGTGAAGTAGACAGAGGGACAGTGGAAGAGAGGGTGAGTAGAGTTCAAGGAATAGGGCACGAGGAGGAAAAGAGGGTAGAGTAAAGTGAGGAGGAGGAAAAGGAGAAAGGGAGAGAGGAGGAGAGAGGAGAGAGGGGGGGGGGGGGGGGGGGGGGGGGGGAAAGAGGGGAGAGACAGAGAGAGAGTGGGAGGAGAGGAAGAGTGGAGAATGAGAGAGAGAAGAGGAGGGGAAGGAGAGTGAGTGGAGGGGGAGGGTGTGATGGTATGTAGTGGGTGTGTTGCAAATGAATGAAATGAACAAGAGAAAGCCCAATAAATAAGATACAATAAACTCGAAAAAGCATTTTAAATGACAAGGGGGGGGGGGGGGGGGGGGGGGGGGGGGAAGAGAAGGAGGTCAGCCGCCTAAAGCATCCGACCCATTTGCCGTTCTCCTAAAATGATATAGCGTACAGATCAAATCCTTATGTAGCACATAGACCAAGTTCTGCTGAAGTAGATCGCACAAACCCAAGACCCGGCTAAAATGATATAACTGGAAACCAAATCCTGCTGCAGAAAAATAGTAGAGAATAAAACTAAACTCTATTGAAATAATCTATCAAAGTGATAAAGTCATACTGAAATAACACAGAACACAGAACACTCCCGCGGAAGAGTATGGCCAACACCAAGTGCTGGCACAGTGTGAGATCGCAGAGACCAAATCCTAGCGTACATAACATGATATAGAGACGCATTTCTGATGAATAATACGGTATAAAGACTAGACCCAATCATATTTCTGGAATAAATTTTCAGAGAAAACCAATCCCTTGCTGAAGAAATATATACAACAGGGACAAAACCCTTGCTAAAATAATGTCGCACGGAGACGAAATCCTTGCTAAAAAAAATTATGCAGCGCTCAGACCAAATTCTCGTTGAAAGAATGTGGCACAGAGACCGACTCCTTGGCTGAAAACGCCATCTGGGGAACACATTCCCCCTGGAAATATTCCTACACACAACGCCACACATCCACTCTCCAGCCAGCGGTGATGGTTTATGTTTTCTCAACGGTTGGCTGATCCGGGATTTGAACCTGAGGGATTTATTGGCGGGCTCAGCCCCTGAGAAATATGAAAAACGTTTGTGACATCCCTGCGATTACCCTGTGTGTGATAAATGACACAGCTCAATGACATACGATACAGCCAGACCTACACACGGTTAAGATCACGGCAGCATGAAGGAAGCCACCTGCGAACTTTATTATTGTCTGACCACATGGATAGTTAGTGTGGGAGGGGGGTAGTTTGAAGGGTTGTGGTGTTGGGATGAGTGGGTGGGGGAGGGAAGAGTGGGTGAGGGGGGGGGGGGGGGGACTGGCAAGGTAGTTTATAGATGAAACGGATACATCACAAACGTGCTGTAGGCTGCCGACGCCTGTACAATACTGTAAAATGTTGAGGTAAAAAGATCGAATGGCATACACAACACACACACACACACACACACACACACACACACACACACACACACACACACACACACACACACACACACACACACATACGCGCGCGCGCGCATACATACACACAAGCGTGCGTGCGGGTACACACACATGCTTACAAACACACACAAACACACACCAACGTACATACACTAACACACACACACACACGTACACACACACACACACACACACACACACACACACACACACACACACACACACACACACACATACACACACACGCGCGCGCGCGCGCGAGCGCGTGCGCACGCGTACACCTTACACACAGACACGTTCACAGATACACAGACAAACACACATACATACACACGCACGCGCGCGCGCGCACCACACACACACACACACACACACACACACACACACACACACACACACACACACACACACACACACACACACACACATACGTACACCACACGCAGCCCCCGCGCACCCACGCACGCACTGATGCACGCACGTACGCATGCATGCACGCACGCACGCACGCACGCACGCACGCGCGCACTCACACACACATACATTAACACGGTGCCAACGTGAAGCCGGTGTTACTGGCAACGGCTCCGAAATAGATGCCAATTGCGATTTACACCGGGCCAATTCGGACCTGGCAACTGTAGCGCTGCTAGTTGAAATTGCACCGGTGCAAATGACAATGGTGATTTGTAATGGGACGATTGCCAGTCGCCCCAAAGAATGTAAAACCAACTAGTCACTGGTGTGTGTGTGTGTGTGTGTGTGGTGTGTGTGTGTGTGTGTGTGTGTGTGTGTGTGTGTGTGGTGTGCGCGCGCGCGCACACACACACACACACACCACCACGCACGCACGCACGCACGCACGCACACGCACACACACACACACACACACACACACACACACACGCGCGCGCGCGCGCGCGCGCACACGCGCGCACACACATGCACACACACACACACACACACACACACACACACACACACACACACACACACACACACACACACACAGAGGTTAGAGCACACACACACACACGAGTCCGCGCGCGTGCAAACACAGAGCACACACAAGCGCACACCATCACAGTCACACACACACACACACACACACACACACACACACACCACACACACACACACACACACACACACATACTAACACTCGCACGCACACACGCGCACTTACACAAGCGCGAACACACACACACACACACACACACACACACACACACACACACACACACACACACACACACCACCACATCACACACACTTAATCGCGCGCGATCACTCACACACACAACACACACACACACACACACACACACACACACACACACACACACACACAGAGAGAAACGCACCCCCATCATGCACACACGCACGCACACACAAACACACTCAGACATAGACACAGACCCACACAGACACACACACACACACACACAGACACACAGACACACACACAGAACACACACACACACACACACACAGACACACACACACACACACACACACACACACACACACACACACACACACACACACACACACACACCATCAAGATTGAGGAGGCAACAAACAGCTGAACTAGTTTTGTGCTGGAGGTCACGCGAAAACACAGAGACATTGCCGGCACAAGACAACGATGTTATGTCTCAGCACCACGCGAAACTCAGCCACTTCAGACCTACGGCAAAAACACGTGAGACACAACGAGAAAAAAACAAACTCCGAGGTGAGGTGGGGGAGGGGAGGGGGGGGGGGGGAGGGGGGTGGAGGAAGGGCGAATGGATATACTGATGTCGACAAACAACGCAACTACACACACTGACTTGGCTCGATTCAGCAAAAATAAACTAACAAACAGGCAAAGAGTGCCAAATGACATCATCCAGTCTTGATTAGAGAGTAGAAAAATGTCATGGTTTCTGTCTGCGAGAAAATTTTGTTTCGGAAAAAAAAAATCAGTGAAAGATCAGACGATAAGTACTGGCGCAATGATGGCGGCGAGCAATGGAGAGATCAGGAACGACAATCCAAGACAACCCATCAGCCCAGACACTCTTCAGTTCAGGCGGATGCAGTGAAGACAATTTAAAAGCAAAATTGGGCAGAAACATGGGAACGGAAATGATGCAAACATTAAAATGAAACTGCAAAATAACTGGACAGCAAAATGGAAAAGAACATCCATGTATTGACATTTTCTTTGTCAAATTATTTACTTTCAGCACTTTTTTTGTGTGTGTGTCTTCTCTACCTTTCACTGGCTGTGTGAAAGACTGTTGGCTTCATCATAATTGTGGTACACACAGGTGGACGGACAAGACGCATCCATCAGAACGTAAGACTCACGAACTCTGTCTTATGTAGGTAGCGTGGTAGGTGATGAAGAGCGTGCGTGACTCCATCTGGTACACCGACAAAGTGTACACATCATGCACCATCCCTGAGGATTACGTCATCAGCCTGCTACCAAGTGCTGTCTCTGACAGAAGAAAACTCATCACCATGTGTGCAGCAGTGGCTTCTGTCCACGTGAAGGTTGCATTACGTTATGTTGAGAGAGAGAAAAGGCATGCCTCACACCACGCATTTCACAAACCATGGTCTTATGTTTCAAGATCGATTGATTGGCTACTTCTTAGCTTGCGAAGATTAGTGGGAAGTTTCCGCCAGGGATGGGCGTCACGCCTTTTGACGACTAATTAGTCCAATTCGTGATCTACAGGATCTGTGGCATTGTGGGCAGGTGTAGATCCGGCCTGCGTTGTTGGGCAGGTGTAGATCCGGCCTGCGTTGTTGGGCAGGTGTAGATCCGGTCTGCGTTGTTGGGCTGGTGTAGATCCGGCCTGCGTTGTTGGGCAGGTGTAGATCCGACCTGCGTTGTTGGGCAGGTGTAGATCCGGCCTGCGTTGTTGGGCAGGTGTAGATCCGGCCTGCGTTGTTGGGCAGGTGTAGGTCCGGCCTGCGTTGTTGGGCAGGTGTAGATCCGGCCTGCGTTGTTGGGCAGGTGTAGATCCGGCTTGCGTTGTTGGGCAGGTGTAGATCCGGCCTGCGTTGTTGGGCAGGTGTAGATCCGGCCTGCGTTGTTGGGCAGGTGTAGATCCGGCCTGCGTTGTTGGGCTGCGGACCTAATATGAGTCTTTCCTCCTTCTCTTTTCCTGGATGTTCTGTCGTCTGGTTTCCTCGAAGTGATGGGTTCCCCTGAGCGTTGAAGCTCTCCAGCTACCTCTGTCTGATGCTGACAGCTCCCAAGTCTTGGGGTTGATGTCCGCTTGGATAAAGTTGCTTCTTCAGTTGGTCCTTGGTCTGGTGTAATACTGTGGTATATTCTGCTTGATAGACGAATCGCGTTCAAGAGTTCAAAAGTCCGAGATCTCTTCTTGCCAATCAGGGGATGTTAGTGTTTTGACGCACGGCGAAAAATAACTTGCTGAACTTAACAAGAGTTTATTTCTTTTTGAACCTCCAGCCCTGAAATGCAGCATTTCCTTCATTGAATTAAAGACAGAAATAGATTATAAGTGGAAAAAAGCTGAATTTGAATCTAGACTGCTTACATATGGCCTTTTCCCTCCATCTGCCTCTGCTTATTTATGAATATTAATCGTTGTGTTGGGTTGCGTGATTCACCGATATTTTTAAAGTACCTTCCTTGCTGGTAGTAGGAAAAACCGTAGGCACTGAGCAGTTTTCAACACACATCTTTTGACGTCCGCACATTCTGCACTATGCTCTGGTGACTGACACAATAAGATGTGATCTCCACAGTCTTATAAAGATAACAACAACAACAACAACAACAACAACACATCATTTTTAAAGCGCGTTGCCAAAGGTTCTGGTCGCTTAAAAGCCACACTTGTGTACACAACGGGCTGCCTACCTGGGTAGTGCCGACTGAACGGCTGCCTGCCAGCGCTTCATTCAGTCGTTTCCCGTGTCATCCAGTCAATGTCATTCACTCAATTTCTTTACTTCCTTCATTCTTTCAATTTCTCACGCAGGGTGCATGCTATGTGTAACGTGTCATCCATGCCAACAGCCAAACTGGCCTTCTCTTCCGAAAGCTGGTGATGGCACACAGTTCACACACGAAACCTCGGTTTATGGTCTCATTCGAACGACTGTATGGGAAATGGAGTCTGAGCCAATGTTAACTTACTGACTTAGACTTAGATGCTCCCACGTCTTGCGACGCATGAGGCAGTCATGGCGCTCCATTGTGCACGGTCCCCAGCCAGTTTGCTGGTGTCACTCCATCCTCTGTCAACGAGTCGGAGGTCTCTCTCCACTGTCTGTCACCAGCTCATCCTGGGCCGTCCTCTTTTTCTCTGGCCTGCTGGGGGTCCATTTAATGGCCTGGTTTGCAGATCTTGAAGAGGGCAATCTTAAGACATGACCCAGCCAGTGGAGGCGCCGTCTGCAGACGATGGTTGACACGGGGAGCTGTTTGGACCTCTCCCTGACGTCTTCATTTGGAATATTAAGTCTGACCATTTGATGCCCAAGATCTTACGCAGGCACTTAGTATCAAAAGCGTCGAGTTTCTTCTCCTGGGTGGTCTTCAGTGGCCAGGTTTCACAGCCATATAACAGCGTTGAAATCAACTGGAGTTATAAAATTTCAGTTTGATTCCAAGGGAGAATTTCTTGCTGTTCCATATTTTGTTCAGCTTATTGAATGCTGATATTGCCTTCCCAATACGACACTTCAGTTCGTGGTCGAGGTCATTGGCGTTGTTGATAGAGCTGCCTAGGTATGTGAAGTTCTCTACTTCTTTCACTTGTTTTTGGTCGATGAGAACGTCTGTTGGCCCTTGGTGTTTACAGGTAAGCATGTTTTTAGTCTTTTGACTCCCCCTTGTACCGAAACTGTCCGGCGGAGATTCGAACCCGCAACCCCAGGATCATCAAGAGTACGACTCCGGCGCTCTACCAACTGAGCTATCCCCCCCCCCCCCCCCCCAGAAAGGATTTCATTCATTTGCCGTCCTGTGACAGAAGTTTATGAGGGTTCTGTGGGGAAGTCTTGTGGCAGTCCGAGATGTACACAGTTCTTTGAACCTCAACCATGCGCGATAGTGAAGGCGGGATATGACGAAGGCGACAACGTCCGTTTCCGGGGGAAAGGTCGTGTGAGATAAGCTGAGTTGGCCATTCTTAACATGAAACAAAACAAAACAATGATCAACATTAACAGTTTGCACAAACCTCATACAACGTTATACACACTGTTACATCCCTTCTCCTTTCAAATCAGTCAAATCATGAACTAGGAGACAGCACATTAGACAGACAGATTTCAGTATCACAATGTTCTAACGAGGCTCCACGGTGGCGAACAATATGTACAAAGAAACGAAAGAAGATCTGCAGTGCACAAACGAGGTATTGATGCTCTACTGGTTTGATCTATGGGACTCAGTTGTTGTTTCTTCACACATGGTTACTTCTATTATGAGAAGGCAGCAATTAAATGACTTATACTGCTACAACAATTGTGCTATACCTGGGCTCTCTGACCCTCCGGGATTTAATGGGGCTTCTCTGTCTGTCTGTCTGTCTGTCGGTCGGTCGGTCGGTCGGTCGGTCTGTCTGTCTGTCTGTCTGTCTGTCTGTCTGTCTCTCTCTCTCTCTCTTTCTCTATCTGTCTCTCTCTCTCTCTCTTTCTCTGTCTCTGTCTCTCTCTCTCTCTCTCTCTCTCTCTCTCTTTCTCTCTCTGTCTCTGCCTCTCTCTCTCTCTCTCTGCTCTCTTCTCTCTCTCTCTCTCTCTCTCTCTCTCTCTCTCTCTCTCTCTCTCTCTCTTCCCCTCCGATCCACCTCCCTCCCTGCATCCCTCCTCTGTCTCTCTCTCTTGCTTCCCTCCCTCTCTCCTTTCTTCGTCATATCAGTACACACACACATGTACGAGCGCAATCGTGCAAACATGTGAACATACCAGCGCGCGCGTGCACACACTCACACACACACACTTACACACACACACACACACACACACACCACACACACACACACACACACACACACACACACACAACACACACACACACACATACACAACACACACACACACACACACACACACACACACACACACACACACACACACACACACACACACACACCACGCACGCGCGCGTCGCAGCGCGCGCACGCACCAAACGCACGCACGTACGAACGCACGCACGCACGCACGCACGCACACACACACATACACCAGAAACATGCACACACATACACCAGAAACACACACACACACACACACACACACACACACACACACACACACACACACACACTCACGCACGCACGCACGCACGCACGCACGTACGCACGCACGCACGCACGCACGCACACACACATACACCAGAAACATGCACACACATACACCAGAACACACACACACACACACACACACACACACACACACACACACAACACACACACACACACACACACACACACACACACACACACCACACACACATGAGGCCATTCCTTTCGAGGAGTTGATGATGATGATGATGATGAGGAGGAGGAGGAGGGGTGATGGAGAAATGAGGTTTACAGGGTGTGATGGTGAAAGTGGGATGGATGGGGGGGGGGGGGGGGGGGGGGGGGGAGGAAGATGAAGAATGACAACAGTTGTCTGTCGACCCTCCACGGGGAGTTCCCCCCAAGGGATTGGCTGTCAGCGTGTGAAATGACCTTAGCACCTGCGAGCCAAGATAAATGAAAGCGACACCGCTCACTCACTTACTTACTTACTTACTTACCTGTGAGTGTCTTCATTGTCGGCCCTGGTTCATTTCTCCTGTCCGTGTCTATCTGTCTGTCTGTTTCCATGTTTCTGTATTCTCTCGTTCTCTCCCTCCCCCTCTGTGTGTGTGTGTGTGTGTCTCTCTGTCTCTGTCTCTCTCTGTCTGTTTGTCTCTCTGTCTCTGTCTATCAGTTTTGGGAGAATGTACATAAGTCCAGTAAAAGAAAACAAGTAAATAATAATGTAACAGTTGATGATTGGTTTTACCATTTTAAAGGTTTACTTGAAGTGGAAGTAACTAGAGAGTGTAATAACGAAGCTAATGATGACTTTGAAACACATTAAAATGTTGAAGAAGACTTTAGCACGATGGACCGTCCGATATCAAAAGAAGAAGTGTTACTTGCTTTGAGAAAGCTAAAGAACAGTAAATCTGCAGGCCCAGATGAAATTATAGGAGAAATGTTGAAACATGGTGGGGATCGAGTTATTGATTTTTTCGTAAAATTGTTTAATGTGTTGTTTGATAATGGTGTTCTCCCAGATAATTGGACAAACTCTATTGTAATTCCTTTGTTTTAAAAAGGGAGACGCAGATAGTCCAGGTAATTATAGGGGTATATATCTATGCGATACGAGCAGTAAAATCTATAGTACAATCATAAATAGCAGACTTCAAGAATAGGTTACAGAATATAATTTGACAGGTGAATATCAGGCAGGATTAAAAAGGGGCTATTCTACTGTTGATCATATGTTTACGTTGTTGTCATTGGTTCAGAAGCAATTTTGTTTAAACCGCAAATTGTATGTAGCCTTCATCGATTTTGAGAAAGCTTTTGATTCCATTAACAGACACCTATTATGGCATATACTCTTGAGAAATGCATAAAAGGCAAAATGTTTCGTTGCATTCATAGCATGTATAATGTTAAAACCAGAATTAGATGTGGTTCCATGCTTACAGATTACATTAACTGCACACGTGGAGTGAAACAAGGGGATGTGTGCAGTCCCGTTTTGTTTTCCGTGTTTATAAACGATTTAGCATTAGAAGTTATTCGGGAAGGGAAACACGGGGCTATTTTTTCGTCAGACTATTTTGAATTGTTTATATTGCTTTTGGCTGATGATGTCGTGTTGCTGTCTGAAACTGTTATCGGTCTTCAAACTCAGTTGAATAATCTGTATAAAGCAGCTTCAGCTCTCCAGCTAAAAGTAAATATGGACAAAAGTAATATTGTGTTTTCAGAAAAGGAGGGTATTTAGGAGCTAGAAAAAGATGGATGTATGCAGGAGCTGTGATGCCTGTTGTTAATGTATACAAATACCTAGGAATTTGCTTTTCAACAAGATTGAGTATTGTTATAGCATGTCGTAATTTAAGTAGTAGAGCTAAAAACGCTTTACTGTGCATTTCACAAAATTTATATAAGTTTAAAAATAGCTCGTTGACTGTCCTTTTGAAGATTTTCGATTCACAAATTCAGCCGATTGTTCAGTACGGCGCAGAGCTATGGGGACTTGATAATGCAGCATCTGAATGTTAAAAGGTTCACTTATTTGCTCTCAAAAGATTTTTAGGCGTAGAGATGCGAACTCCTAATGACTTTGTTTACAGAGAGACAAATGGATACCCTATATAATATTAATTCAGCTGTAAAATGTGTAAAGTTTTGGTTAAAATTGACAAGAATGGAGGAATCTAGGCTACCCCATAAAGCTTACAAAATGTTGTATGATTTAGATATACTTGGAAAGAAAAATTGGGTTACAAATGTTCGTTGTAAACTATATGTTTGGTTTTGGATATGTATGGCTTAACCAAGGTGTTGAGGGGATAGACAGATTTCTGCACGTTTTCAGAGAACGGTTAATTTTATGTAGCTGGCAAGAGTGGGACTCTCATATTAGTGACAGTGAAAGGTTTTATGTTTACAGAACGTTTTGCAAGGTGCCTGAAGTAAAAACTTATTTACTGATGAATTTAGATAGATATTTAAGGTATGTATTGACGAGGTTTCCATTTAGCATTTCTGAAATAGCGCAACATCGTTTACGTTACAAAACACATAGTAATGCTGACTTCAAATGTCCG
>CM031614.1:77775582-77778082 GCA_018398815.1 Conus ventricosus
GGATGGCGATAAAAGGGGAGACCACAAGGGTTTTTCATTTTGGTAGGGGCTGCGTTTCCCCGGATGTTTTTCTTGGTAACAAAAGGGGATTGAGCAAACCATAAATTTTTATGGAGTGATGATAGATGTAATTTTGGGGTCTTTGCGCTTTAAAAAGGCCCCCCCAAAACTTTGGAGTCGTCAATGAAGAGAAAACACGTTTTTTTTTTTTTTTCCTTTTTTTTTTCCCTTTTTTTTTCCCTTTCTTCTTTTCCTTCCCTTTCCCTTCCCCTTTTCCCCCTTTTTTTCCCCTTTTTCCCTTCTTCCTTCCTTTCCCTTTCCTTTTCCTTCCTTTTTCTTTCTTTTTTTCTTTTCCTTCCTTTTTTCTTTTTCCCTTTTTCCCCTTTCCTTTTTCCTTCCTTCTTCCCTTCTTTCTTCCTTTTTCCCTTTCCTTCTTTTTTCTTTCTTTCTTTTTTTTTCTTTCTTTTCTTTTTTTAATTCCCCTTTTTCTTTCCTTCCTTTTCTTTTCCCCTTTCTTTTTTTCTTCTTTCCCGTTTCTTTCCTTTTTTTTTCTTTTTAATTACCCTTTTCCCCTTTCCTTTTTTTCCTTTTTTAATTCCCCTTTCACTTTCCTTTTTTTTCTTTCTTAATTACCTTTTTCCCTTACCTTTCCTTTTTATTTTTTTTCTTAATTACCTTCTCTGTTACCCTTTCACTTTCTTTTTTTCTTAATTACCTTTCTCTTCTTTCCTTTTTCTTTTTTTCCTTTCCTTCCTTTTCCCTTTTTTTCTTTTTTAATTACCTTTTTCTCTTTTCCTTTCACTTTTTTTTCTTTCTTTAAAAACCTTCCTCGTACCTTTTACTTTTATTTCTTTTTTAAATTACCCCTTCGTTACCTTTCACTTTTTTTTTTTTCTTAATTACCTTTTCTCGTTTCCTTTCACTTTTTTTTTCTTCTTAATTCTTCTCTCTTTTCCTTTCACTTTTATTTTTTTTTTAATTACCCTTTTTCGTTACCTTTACTTTTTTTTCTTTCTTAATTCCTTCTCTCGTTACCTTTTACTTTTATTTTCTTTTTTTAATACTTCTCTCGTTACCTTTCACTTTTTTTTTCTTTCTTAATTACCCTTTCCCCGTTACTTTCCTTTTATTTTCTTTTTTAATTACCTTTTTCCTTACCTTTTATTTTTTTCTTTCTTAATTTTTCTTCGTTACCTTTACTTTTATTTTCTTTCTTAATTACCTTTCTCTTACCCTTTCACTTTTTTTTTTTTTTTCTTTAAATTTCCTTTTCTCGTTATTTCACTTTTTTTTCTTTCTTTAAATTTCCTTTTTCGTTCCTTTCATTTTTTTTTCTTTTTAATTACCTTCTCTCGTTTCCTTTCACTTTTTTTTTTCTTAATTACCTTTTTCGTTTCCTTTTACTTTATTTTCTTTTTTAAATTTCCTTTTTCGTTTTCCCTTTCACTTTTATTTTTTTTTTAATTACCTTCTCTCGTTACCTTCACTTTTATTTTCTTTCTTAATTTCCTTCTTCGTTTACCTTTCACTTTTTTTCTTTCTTAATTCCTTCTCTCTACCTTTCCTTTTTTATTTTCTTTCTTAATTACCTTCTTCGTTTTCCCCTTTTTCTTTTTTTTTCTTTCTTAATTACCTTTTCCGTTAACCCTTACTTTGATTTTCTTCTTAATTACCTTCTCTCGTTACCTTTCACATTTTTTTTAATTATTTTTTTTTCTTTTTTTCTTTTAATTTCCTTTCTCGTTACCTTTCACTTTTATTTTTTTCTTAATTACCCCATTTTCCTTTTTTTTCCTTTTCCCTTTTTCGTTACTTCACTTTTTTTTTCTTTTTAATTACCTTCTCTCGTTACCTTTCACTTTTTCTTTCTTAAATTTCCTTCTCTTTGTTACTTTACTTTATTTTCTTTCTTAATTACCTTCCCCTCGTTACCTTTACTTTTATTTTCTTTCTTAATTACCTTCTCTCGTTACCTTCACTTTTATTTTCTTTTTTAAATTCCTTCTCTCGTTACCCTTTTTCTTTTTTTTCTTCTTAATTTTTTTTCTTCGTTACCTTTACTTTTTTTCTTTCTTAATTACCTTTTTCCGTTTCCTTTCACTTTTTTTTCTTTTTTCCCTTGTTCCCTTTTTTTCCTTTTTTTTTAATTATTTTCTTTAATTTTTTATTTCCTTTTTTTCAAAAACCTTCCCGACCTTTCACTTTTCCTTTCCAAACCTTCCTTGGGACCCACACCAACCCCCACCCACCCAAACCCCCACCCACAACCAAACCCCCACCAACCTTTTTTACCCGACCCACCCCCAATTACCCCGGGACCCACACCCCTTTAAACCCCCCCCCACACCCCAAACCCCTTTTTTTGCCCCCCCCCCAACCCCCCCACCCCACCCAAACCCCCACCACGACCAAACTTTTTTTTTAATTTTCCAAACCTCCAAACCCCCCCCTCAAACCTTTCTGTATTTTTTTAAATTTTTCAAACCTTTCCCACCCCACG
>CM031614.1:77796683-77824183 GCA_018398815.1 Conus ventricosus
ATTTTTTTTAAAAAACCCCAACTTTTTTTTTTTTTAAACCAAAACGCATTTTTTTCAAATTTTAAAAATTTCCCAAGGCCCGGATTTTTTTCAAAAAAAAACTTAAACCCCAGGGAAACCCCCGTGCAAAAAAAAAAAACCCCCCCCCCCCAAAAAAAAAAACCCCCCCCTCCCCCCCCCTTTTTTTAAAAAAAACCAAACCCCAACCCCCAAAAAAACAAAAAACCCCACCCCCATCAACCCACACACACCACACACCACACACACACACCCACACACACACACAACACACACACACACCCCAAAACCACACAACACAACACACCACAAACAACAAAAGACAGGCAGACAGGCAACCCGCGCACGCCCGCCCCCCGCCCGCCCGCACGCACGCACCCACACACCCACACACACACACACAACAACACCCCCACCACAACACCACCAACACACACACACACACACACAAAAAAACGATTTTTTCTTTTTTTAAAAAATTTAAGTACCTAAAGTGTTAGACGAAACCGCGAATACAGGGTTTTGGTTTGGTGTGGGGTGTGTGTGGGGGGGGGGGGGGGGGGTATAAAAAACAGAAAAGATATGTCCCATGTCGCGTGTTGTATTTTTAAAATCTTGTGTGTGTAGTTGGGGCGCGGCGCGCGCGCGCGCGCGCGCGCGCGGTGTGTGTGGTTTGTGTGTGTGGTGTGTGTGTGAGGAGAAAAGGGGGGGATGAGGAGTCCCTAATCTTTTATTACAGCAGTACTTGCCTTTAATGCATCAAAACACACCAGGATAGATGTATGAGTATGCACATACTATGCATGTACGTGTATATTTATCACTTGTGTATATCAAAGGTTTTCTTGTAAATGCCAAAACTGCGGGGTGATCGTCTGCATACAATTTCTTTTCCTTTTCAAGCACATAAAGACAGGCTTTGATCGCGAAAAAAAGGGGAGCAAAAAAAAAAAGAAAAATAAAAAAAAAAAAGAAAAAAAGGGGGGGGGGGGGGGGGGGGGGTCGAGATTGAAGGGTGGGGTAAAAGGGTTATCGGTCGGGCATACCATCTTTTGAAAAAAGAAGAAACCCCACCCGAAACCGTATCAAAAAATGTTTTTGATTTGTATCGGGAAAGAGCGGGAAGTTTTGGGTGGAAGTAATGCAAAAGGGGGAGATAGAGGGGATGGGGGGGTGGTGGGGTGTGGGAAGGCGAGGGAAGGAGGGAAGGGGGGGGGAGGGGGGGTGGAAAAACGACTGGAAACCCCGTCCCCACCTTTCCCTGCATTTTCAGTTAGGTTTGAGGGGGGGGGGGGGGGGGGTCGGGGAAAGAACGTGAACAAAAGATTTCCCCCCCTTTCCGTACACATATATGGTTGCCGGCGTTTGCGCCTGTGTCTTGGGCCTAAAAGGATATATATTATAATATATATATATATATAATTTTTAAAAATATATTTAATATTATATATATATATCCATTTTTAAAAAAGGGGTTTTTAAAAAAAAGATTAAAAACCCACAACTTGTTTCTGATGGGTTTTTTTAAATCTGATTTTTTATATATATATTTTAATTTATATATTAATTATTATATATATATATTATATATATATATATAAATTATTATATATATAATATTAAAAATATGTTGTGGTTGGTTGTGTGGTGTGTGTGTGTGTGTGGTGTGTTGGTGTGGTGCGCCGCGTGCCTCAGCCTTCCCCTTGTATGTCTTCCTTTCCACCTCTTTTTTCCTTGTTATTCTTTTAAAGGGGATGTGGAGCTCGAAGAAGTGGGCAACAAAGGGGGGTCGAGAAGGGGGTGGGCGGGTGGAACGAAAACCCCTTTTTTAAATTTGCTGGGGCAAAAAGTTCGTTCTTATCGTGTGATGATCGTTTTCCTTTATCAACCAGCGCTTTAAGCGCTGCCTACACTCTGTCACTCTCGACGGCGGAAAATCTGCTGTTGTGTTTGTGTAAGGCTTTACACTCCACAAAACAAACCCCAAACAACTCGGGGCCGCGCTAAGGCCGGTACATTACCCCTTTTCGGGGGAGGCGAGCAAAATTGGCCTGTTGCCACAGGGGGGAAAAATTGACCGTTTTGGCCCAAACCCCCCCCCCCCCCCCCCCCCCCCCCGAAATAAAAAGGCATAAAGGGGGAAGTGCTTGTTAATCTTCCAAAACCCAGCCTGGGGGAGAGGGGCCCGGTCCTGACATGGTCGACGTGCTCTTGGGAATGGTTTTGTCTGAACGACAAAAACAAGCGGCAGCCCGCCAAGGCACGGTGGATTCCACGGGGGCGGGTTTCCACCCTGAACGACTTGCTGGTGGAAAAAGGGCCCCAACCCGACACCTCATGCAGTTAAATAAAGGCCCCCAGACGGGTTAAAAAACGCCCCGCGAGACCACTGTTTGGACGTATTCCTCAACAGAAGGCAGGCAAAGGGACCCCCCGGCCACCGCCGGTAAAAAACCCCCCCCGCCAGGGAGGCCCACCCCATCCGACGACTCAAACGGCGAAGAGGATTCGGGTCCTTTGGGTGGTTTGAAATACGAACGCCCCCAAAAGGGAGGATCATGACACCCTTGTCCCACTGGGGGCCATCCCGGAGAGAGGGGGAAAGGGCTGGGGTCTCAGGAAAAGGGCCCCCTAAAGGGAGGGGGGGGGACGACGTAAGGAGGAGGGACAGCAGAGGAACAGGGGGGCCAGAGAGGAGCCACTTTCGAAAAAGGGTTTCAGATGAGGATGGAAAAAACGAATGGAAAAAGGGTGAGTGACAGGGTTTGACAGTCCCGGGAAACCCCAACAAGCTGGAGGTCGGGGGATTATTGGGGGTGGGAAAAAGGGAAAGACTGGGATAAAAACAGAACCCCTCTCTTTCCTTTTTGTCCTCTCTTTTCCCCTGGCCCTTTCCTCTTTTCTCTCTCTCTCTCTTCCCTCTCTCCCCTCTCTCCCCTCCCCTCTCCCCTCTCCCCTCTCTCTCTCTCTCTCCCCTCTCTTCTGTTTGGGCGTCTCTCTGTTCTGTCTGTCTGTCCCTGTCTCGTCTGTCTGTCCTCCCTGTCTCTGTCTTCTGTCCTCTGTTTCTTTTCTCTCTGTCTCTGTTTTTTCCCCTCTTTTTTCCTGTCCCGCCCGGTCTCTCTGCCCTCTTTTCTTTTCTGTCTGTCTGTCCTCTCCCCCCTCCCCAATCTCTCTCTCATCTCTCTCTCCTCCCCTCGCTCGCTCGCTCGCCCCGCTTGCACCCCTGCCTGTCCGTCTGTCTTTTATTATCTCTTTTTTTTTCCCCGGTCTCTGCCCTCTGTCTCTTTCTCTCTCTCTTTTCTTCTCTCCTTCCCCTCTTCACTCACCTCTCCTCTCTCTCCTCTCTCTCTCTCTCTTTTCGTCTTTTCTAAAAATAGTAAACCCGACACCGTAAGCAAGCTTAAGAAACCACTGATATAAACTATCCGCCTTCCCCTGACAAAAAAAATGGGGTACAGTCTATTTTTGCCCTTCCTTTCTCCCCGGGCCTTTTCTGCCCTGCCCTGTCTGTTTTATCTGTCGTCTACGTCTGCTTCTGGGGGACTGTAGTCTTTTTTCTCTCTCTCTCTCTCCTCTCCTCACTCTCTCTCTCTCCTCTCTTCCTCCTCTCTAAATTAAAGAACATTATACCGTAACAAAAAAACCATAGAAATTCTAATAAAAAAGTCGACCTCATCAAAATAAACAATGTTTTATATTGCCCGTTCCTTCCCCCCCCCCCCTCTTTTTCTTTTCCCTTTTCGGGCTACCCTGTCGCCCTGGTCTGTCTGTCGGCCCTCCTTTTCATCCTCTCTCTCCTCTCTCTCTCTCCTCTCTCTCTCTCTCTCCTCTCTCTCTCCTTTTCCTCCTTCCAGTTTTGAAAGGGCCCGGAGAAGAGGGGAAAACGTCTGCCCTGTGCCCCTTTCCTTTCTCGTCTGTCTGTCCTGTCTGTCTGCCCTTCTCTCCTCTCTCCCCCCTTTTTCTCCCCCCCTTCCTCCCCTTTTCTCTCTCTCTCTCTCTCTCCCCGGCCCCCGTTTGGGCTCGCTCGGCACCCTCTGCCTGTCCGTCTGCATTTTTGTTTACCCTCTCTGTCTCCGCTCTCTGTCTTTGTCTCTGTCTCTGTCTCTGCCCTCTCCCTCTCTCTTCGTCCCCCCTCTCTTTTTCCCCTCTCTTCCTCTCTCTTTTTCTCTTTTCTCTTTGCGTCGTCTGAAAAAAGTAAACGCCGAAAACCGTAAGCAAGAAATTTTAGTACCACTGATATGAACTATCCCCCTTTTCCCTGAAAAAAAAAAATAGGTACAGTCTATTTTTGCCCCCGTTTTTCCCCCCCCCCCCCCTTTCTGCCTCTCTTTTCCTCGTCGTCTGCCCATCTGTCTGTCAAACTCGGGCTGTCGGGGGGACGTTTTCTGTCTTTTTTCCTCTCTCCCTCCCCTCCCTCCTCTCTCCTCTCTTTTCTCTCTCTCTTTTCCTCTCTTCCCCTTCTCCTCTCTCCCCTCTCTCTCCCTTTTCCTCAAGTAAAAAAACATTGTCCGTAACAAAGCACATAGAAATTCAAATACAAAAATGTCGACCTCATCAAAAAAAAACTTTTTTTTGCCCTTTTCCCTTTCCCCCCCTTCCCCCTCTTTTTTCTGGGGCCTTGTCTGTCTACCTCCCGGGCTGCCCTTCTGCCCTGTCTGTCTTCTTTTTCTCTCTCTCCTTTTTCCTTCTCTCTTTTCTCCTCTTCTCTCTCTCTTCTTCTCTCTCCTGTCTTCTAGGACGCGCATTTGGGGCGGACGCAAGTGAACAGCCCCGCAATTATTTTTGTTTTTTCAATTTTTTAAAACTGCTGTGACCGAGCGCTGGTTTTGGGGGAACAGTGTGTGGATTACTCTGGCCCCCTGGATTCATATTTATTTTTTGGGTTTTCTAAAGGGAAAAAGGGAATTTTATTGAGTTTAATCTTTTCCCTTTTAATACAAACCATCACGGTTTCCCTCGTGGAGTCCTCGGCACAGCCCTCCGGGGCCGCCCGTGCTGTCTTGATCCTTCGTTGCTAGGCCCTGAACAATCCCCAATTTTTTGGGGATCTTCGCGGGCCCATTTAAAGCTCAGCTCCATCCGTGGGCTCACCCCGGTTTAATTTTTGGACCCGTGCCAAAGGGGGGCCCCTTTGGTTTTCCGGGTGCCTTGTGACATAAACCCGGGCGGCCATTTTTCCACTCCTACAACGTCTTTCCCCTTCCCCTTTTCCCATCGGAAACCTTTCCTCCCCCGGGAGGGAAAATTTGAAGGGTCAAATTTGCCTGTAAAAAGTGCTTGCCCCTTTGGCCAGTGTGTGACCCGGGGCCAAAGCTGTGAAAGCGGGTTAATCATGCCACACCATCTTTTTGTGCCTTCACCCACCTTTTTTCTCTCACGGTTTTTCGTCTCCCAGACCTCCCCAAAACAATACTACTTTGTTTATCCCCCTTTTAAAGGGGACCAGGATTGGGGAAAGCTTAGATTTTTTGTTTTTGTTGGAAATTTATTTTGGCAGCGCCGCCTTCTATCCCATCCCCCCTACTCCTCCCCAACCCCCCCCCCCCCCTCCCCCCCTTTTCCCTTCTGCCCATTCCCAAAACCCCTATCCTTATCCTTTTAAGCCCCCAAGGGGGCCCTGTTCAGCGCGGGCATGGCTTTTTTTATCGGCACCATGTAGTTTGAACCATCCATGCCCATGAGTTTGACCGGATATTTTCCCCCAAACCCCCTCCCTCACTCCCAACCCCCCCTCCCCACCCTCACTCTCCCACATCCCCTCCCCCCCCCCTCCCACATCACCCTTTCCCCTTTAAACCCAACCCATGCTTCCACAGCCAGGTCTGGGGTTTCACAATAACAGTGCCCGCGTTTTGGGGACGGGTTTTCCCCAGATTCAAAAAAATAGACCCCAAGAAAACTCACATTTAAAATTCCAATACCCCTTTTCCCCAACGAAGACAGAAAATTATACAAACGTTAAAAATTGGGGGACTTTAAACAACAGACCAATTTCCCACTTTACAATGGCCACTACGCCAAACCTAACCCGGCCTTTTTGTCCTCAGCGACAATGCCGTTTTTCCCCCCTACCCCCCCACCAGCCCCCCCCGTAAAGGACTTGTACCGGCCCAAAGGTGAAAGTCAACGTACCACCCAAAAACCCTCTTTCACCATCACTGGTCTTTTACCCGACAGGTACTTTCGTACGGGGGAAACCTGTGCAAAAAAAGGGCCCTGCGGTATGAAGTTCGAATCATTTTTTTCCGGGTAAATTCGAACAATTTTCTCATTGCCCCCGCCAAGTTTCCCCATCCCAACCTCAACAAGCTGTAATGCACAACCTGCTGACCTTCCCCCCCCCTCCCCGGAAGACGCCCCTTCGGTGCCCTCCTTGCAAAAGGACATCCCCCCTCCCCATGGACCTCATCCCCCCAAATTGCTTTTTTTCTGCCCAAACCCAACCCCCACCCCTCCAGCCAGCTCTGATCCCATTTCCGCCCCCAAAACCACACCTCCCCAAAAAGCCTGCCCCTAGGGTCCCGCCAAAGTCGCCCGGGGGAAACTTTCACCCCCCGTTCACCCCCACCCCACCACAAAAAAATCCACTTTTTCCCAAACAAAGCAAAACCCAAAACTCTTCTCATAAAAACATGGCATGCAAAAAACCCAAACGAAAAAAAAACCAACCACCTCCCCAACTCCGATTGAAAACCCCCAAACGCCCCCCCCTTTCCAAACAACAACACAAAAAGCGGCAGGGCAGCTTCCCGCCCCCAAAAAATAAAGGGAAACCCACCACCCATTCGTACCCCCTAAAAATGAAACCCCCACAGTACACAACCCAAAAAAAAGGCCCAACCACTCGGGTCAAAACTTTGCCCAAAGGTTCAAAACTCTTGAAACTCTCACCCCCACAAAAACCCGCCGAAAGCAGAAAACAACCACCGAAAATCTGAACTCAAAAAACCTCAAAAAAAACTCAGTTTATACCTCACCCAAACCCCAAAAACCAAAACCCAAACACCATCGGGCAACCATACTGATTCTGCTCTGTCCCCCTTTCCCCACCCCAACAATTCTCCATCCCTGCTCCCCAGGGTTAATGAAAAGGGGGAGCAAAAAGGTTTCAGAACGACTCGAAACAGACACCCACTCTGATCAAGCCACAGTGCAAAACACAGTCTACCACAAAATGTCCCCCTCACTCCAAACAAAAACCCAAAATTTACACTCAGAAAAAAGAAAAACTACAACCCCAAGACCACTGACACAAGGGGCGGGAAAAACAGTCACAACAAAAACCCCCCCTCCACGGGAACAACAAAAAAAACCCAGTAAAAGACAGGGTTTAATGAGCCCCAAAAAAACAGTCGGGTCAGACAAACACAACAGCACATTATCACCTCGGGCCCGCTTTTTTGCACAACTACGGGGTTACACCGGGTACTCAAATGTCATTATAGGAGACTCAGCCATACGAAAATTACCCCAAGCCTCCTATTTTACAAAGGTAAGAGCCAAATCACAGTGTTTTCCCGGTCCACTTTGATGAACTTATTTATTTGGGTTAAAAAACACCTTCCCCCGCAACAACAACACACAAACAAATCAAGTAAAACATTTGGACTAAAAACGTGCAAACCTACATCAATCACGGAAAACACATGGGCACAAACTGACAAAAACATCAAACAGGGTTTTTCCCCCTCAGGGTAGACTATTGGCTTCCTCCACCAAACCCCCCAATGGGGCGCACCCCTCAAAAAACCGTCCACCTCTCCAACTTTTAAAACCCCCACTACATGTTGCCAGAGAAAAAATTTTACATGCCCACCACACCTCCATTTTCAAACACCAAAACGGACCTCCAAAGCAAGGACATGTTTCACTGATTCCCCCCCCACCCCCCCCCCAAAGGCACAGACAGGTTTCCGTACAGCCAAAAATACGGCCGACCCAAAGTACTGCAGACAACCCGCTGAGGGGCGCCCAATTTGAAGACCATGTGGGGAGAGCGGGGCCCGTCTTCGCACCCCCCGCCTCCCCGCAAAGAAATGAAAAAACCAAAAGACGCTGGTCTCAACTTGGTGTTTTATTACCACAGGAGCCCCCCAACCGCCATCCTGCCCCCCGGGTTTTGCGCCAAACCCACAATGCCTGGGGTCAACAGGTGGGGCCTTTTCCCATCCTCCATCCCTGGGGACCCCACCCTCCAGCTACCCTGTCCACCTTTACAACCCGGCGTCCAGCAAAACCCCCCTGCATCTCCGGCGACCCGACATCCCCCCTTATCTTCCACCTTTCCCGGGGACCCGATTTTTTAACTTCCCCCTATTCTGCCCCCCCCCCTACATGTGTGTGTTCCCCGAGACTCAAGTGTGAGACATATCCCCAGGGGTGTGTGGTTTGGTTTTGTGTGTGGTGTTTGTGTGTGTGTGTGTTGAATGCGAGGTGCGGGGCGCGCGTGTTGTGTGGGGGTTGTGTGTGTGTGGAATTTCAAACGTGCGTGTGGGGCGCGTGTGTGTTTTTGGTGTGCTGCGTGTTGTGTGGGGTTTTGTGTGTGTGTGGGGTGGGGGTGTGTGTTTTGGGGTGTGTGGCCCCCTGTTTAATAATGTGTGTGTGCGATAAATGGGGGTGTTGGGGCGGCGCCCCCCGTGAATACCAAACCCCGCGTCCACGCATTCTGAGAGCGCAAATTTTAAAACAAGCTCCCCTATTTTAATACAAGTTTTACAATTTAAATACCCAACCCTCACCACTCCATCCAAAACCCCCCCCCCCCCCTCCCTTCCCCCTTCCTTTCTTATTTGGGTTTTTTTTTGTTTATTTTTTTTTTTTGTTTTTTGTTGTTGTTTTTTTTTCCCGAACAAGTATATAATTTTGGGCTACTCATGGGCACTAAGGTTTGTGAACACTCCTTATTTTTTTGCTTCTGTTTTTTGCCAAAAAACCCATTGTGTTTATTTTGCTACACTTCCGATCTCCGTTTTGTGGACGGAAAAAAAAAACTTTTGGCCAGCCTCCTGACATTTTGGGGCCAGGCCTACTTTCTCACCGCCAAAAACATTTGGGAAACACAAAATATATATAACAAAAAAAAAATAAAAAAACCAAAATTTTTTTTTTTTTTTTGGCTTTGTTTTGTTGTTTTTGTTTGTTTAATTGTTTGTTTTTTTTTTTTTGGGCCTTTTTTTTTTGTTTTGTTTTTCCTTTTCTTCACTACACTCTTTTTAAAACCCGCTCTAAAAAAGGGGTTTGGGTCATAGCCACATCGCATTTCCCCCTTTTTTTGCCCGCTGTAAAAATTTTTTTTTTTTTTTTGTGTGGTGGGTTTTCGTCATTCATTGCTTAAAACCTGATACTTTGTTTTCTTTCTTATTTTTCGACATTTTGCTTTCAACCATTTTTCTTTTGTTTTTGTTGTTTTACTGACTAAAATTTAATTTTCTAAAGTACATCCTGTTTTCTGTTTTTTGGGATTAAAATTAAACCCTTTAAATTTTTTGTTGCACTTTTCCCCTTTTTGTGCGTTTTTCCACAAACTTTTCTTTTCTCACCTGTATTCGGGTTTTTTTTTTGTTTTTTTTTTAAACCCCATAATTCGGGCTTTTTTTGAAAACTGTCTTCCCGTCGAAATTTTGGGCCCCTGTTCCCTTACTACCCATGCCTTCCCATAAAACCCACTGGGCCCAGACTTCAAGTTGGACATCTCAAGTTATCAATTTTTTTAAAAAAGGTCCATGAAACTCATCACTTTTTAAAACAGTCACCCCCATCCCGTACAATATTTTTGGGATAAGTTTAAACAAGGGTTTAAATCCGCATAACAGATTTAAACCCTTTTTACATTACGAATACAACAAAAAACGACCGACAGTGATCAAACCCCCAAAATACTGGGCCCTTTCCGTAACATTCATCAATCAATTGCCAACATTTTCCCGACGCAAAAAACTGATCTTAAACTAATACGTCCCAAATTTACTGGATTGAAAAAAAAAAACTCCAAATCACCGCCAATTTAAAAACGGAAAATTTATAAGACACCCACTTCCACCCTAAAGAATGGTAGACAAACTTTGTACAATGATGGAAAAAGGGTCTGTCACAACAATTTAAATATACTACTGTTTGGGGAAATTCAATATTGATAGTTAAAACAACAACCCGCTTTGGGCAAGTACAAATATCACTTCATGCACTCCCTCAGTTAGTACAAACCCCAACGAGAAAAAACAAAAAAAACTGCGACACTTTTGATCATGTAAAACACTAACAACCAAAACCGCAATACTAGATGTTTCAGTGGGACATTTCCCGGTAAAAGTGATCACGTCCAGTCTTTTTGCAAAGTGGTCCTTAAAGCTCCCAAAACCACCCCCCAAAGGGCACACGACCAAACCAATTTCCGGGTCTTTCAAAAGTTTAATGAAGCAGCATACCTCTATGACTTAAAAAAGTTTCCCCCTTTTCACCCTTTGCTTATAAATTTCTCAGACGTGAGAAAGCACTGTTTCCTTTTGGGCCAAACATTCCTCACCATCATAAATAAACCCGCGGGCCCTTACATCAAAAAAAAAGTTAGGCAAACCGCCCGATGAACCCGTGGGGTTTAACCCCCAGAATTGCTGCAAGAAATGGTACTACGGGGACCAACTCAAGGCCGGGAAAATTTTTTTTGACGAATACAAAGAGCGGAGAAAAATTTGTTTTTTTAACGAAATTTAAAAAAAACCAAACGGACTACTTCATCAAATGATAACGGAGCAAAAAACACGGGGCCAATGTGGAGGGCAATAAAAACTATTGTTACGCAACCAAACGTACAAATTTCCCCAAACTTCAAAGCACCAAAAATCACCCCGAAAAAAATTTTAATACCCACTTTTTGTCAATTTTCAAAAAACCCCCTTTCTCAAGCTTCCCAGACTATAAGAGCACCAAAAGGGAAAATACATGGGCCCCACCCCTTTCCCCAAAAATCATTTTGCAAAAAAAAACTTGGGTCCAGTAACTCAATTTTAAAATTTTCCCCTTCTTTCTGTACATGAAATAGGGATGCACAAGGCAAATTTAAAAAATAAAAAATCCCCTGGGTCCCCGAAACATACCCACATTTCTTCTCCCAAAATCGCTCTACCTTACATTGTTTGGGGTCCCCTTACAAACATAAATAATCATTCCCCTTGAAAAATAAAAGGTTTTTTTTTCCCCCCCCCCCCCCCAGGCTTCAAAAAAACCAAAGTAAAACCCCCTTCCAAAAAACAATTTATTTTTTCGGATCCCCAAAAAATTTCAGAAAACCCATACCTTTTCTTTCGATTCTATCCAAACCCCCCTTTAAAGACACATACACACACACGTAAAACTCAGGGCCCTGGAGAAAAACAAACCCATTTTACCCACTCCCAAACTGGATTTCCCATCTAAACAAATTTCCCGCCAAAACAGCATTATCAAAGAAAGTGTGACTCATGGCTTTTAAATATGAACCAATCACAAATACAGGGTTTTTCTTTCTTTACTTCAAAAAGGCGTTTGATCTTGTTGAAACAATTTCCCTTTCCCTTTTAAAAAACTAAACTGTCTACTTAACCATACCCCCCCACCCAAAAAAAATTATTCCAACATACTTGAACATAGGAAATTTAGTATTTGGCGCTTAAAGGGGAAAAACCCCCAAATTCAACTTTTCAGACTTTGGGGTCCCCCCCAGGGCCCCTGTTTCAGGCCCCCCCTCTATTTTTGCATCTTCATAAATGATTTTCCAATTTTCCCTATCAGATGAAAAGGCACGACCCGATTTTTTTGCTGATGACTCGTTCCCCTCCCAAAAAGAATGGGGAGTGACTACAACAAAGAAATTATTCCCCCAGGAAAGCTAAACGACGGCAAAACGGTGGGCTTTTAAACCAAAGGCATACCCCCCACCAAAAACCAAAACTTTTATTATAGCTAAAACCCCCCAAAAACAAACCCGTTGACTCCTCTTTGGGCCCAAAACTTCAGTTTTTAAAGGCACTTTTCCCTCGAAAAACAGGGAATTTAGCATCGGGTTTTTGGGGAACGGGTAGATAAAGAATTTTAAAAGGCAATCTCATCTAAATAAGGGATGCAAGGTAGTCCCAAAACTTTTTTTCCTGTTATCTCAATTTAAAACGCCCACGTCAACAGTAAATGTCCCTTTAAAATTTTTTTTTCAATGCACCCATAATGTCACGAAAAAATTACGCCCCAACAGTTTGGGGCGGGAGTAGTGGGCGTCCCCCAAAAAAAGGCCCGAATTCTCTCCATAGACGTGGGAGCAAAGCACTCCACCAGCTGACTTTTAACAAAAAACGAAAAAAAAAAGCGCTGAAAATCCTTTCCCCTGAATAGGCAACTGGGAATTTAACAAGGCACATTTATTTTACAATCTTGACAGATAAATAAAGCCAAAAAATAAACAATGCCCTTTTTAAAAAAGGGGCCCAACCAGCTTTTTCCCGGCTCGAAAGAAATTTCCCTTATTTCCCCACCCGGGATTGATCTATACAAAAAAAGTCTAGCTTACCTGGGCCCATATGTCCGGAACTCCCCCCTTCCACCGAATCTACAAAACATAATACTTTAAAACCTTTCAAGGAAAATTTGCATAAACATTTTAGTCCCAGTAGTTTTAAAATTTTTTATTAAAAAAGATTAGCGTCCATTCGCTAAGCTTCTGTTTAACCAAACTTTGGATAAAACGTCTCAACATAAAACCTACTCCCCTTTTAAAAACGCTCATCCCCACCCTTCCACCCCGTCTACCACCCCCTTTTTTCCCCTCCCCCCAAACCCACCATTCTCTCTTCCCCACCCCCCCTCCCGACCCCTCCCCCCTCTGTTAATTTTTTTTTTTTGTTTTTTTTTTCTTTTTAAGTTTCCCCCCTTTTTTTTAAACCCTCCCCCCCTCTCAATTAAATGGGGTTTTTTGACGTTTTCTTATCATTGGGAAATTAGATTATCAAGGGTTTCTATTTTTAATTGTCGTATGGGAAAGTATGTGCGAAATAATGTATGCATGACCCAAGGGCAGATTGGAAGACAGGCTTTGGGCCCAAAATTTCACCTTGGGGAAAATTTTAAAATCAATCCCAAACAATCAATCAATCAATCTCTCTCTCCCCAGTCTTGAAACGGCGGAGAAGAAAGGGGGACGTCTGTCCCCGTGGGCTTTTCCCTCTCTGCCCGTCGTCTGTCCCGTCTGTTGTCTGTCTCTCTCTTCTCTCTTCTCTTCCCCTCCTCCCATCCTCTCTCTCTCCTCTCTCTGGTCCATCCCTTTCTGTTTTATTTTTTTCAGATGAAGCTGAGATGAAAACCTCTCTCTCTCTCTCTCTCTCTCTCTCTCCTCTCTCCTCTCCTCTCCTCTCTCTCTCCTCTCTTTCTCTCTCTCCTGAGACTAATCCATCTTTCTGTTATTTCAGATGGAAGCTGAGATGAAACTCTCTCTCTCTCACTCTCTCTACTCTCTCTCTCTCCCTCATCTCTCTCTACTCCTCTCAGAGACTAATCCATCTTCTGTTTATTTCAGATGGAAGCTGAGATGAAAACTCTCTCTCTCTCTCTCTCTCTCTCTCTCTCTCTCACTCACTCTCTCTACTCTCTCTCTCTCTCTCTCATCTCAAGACTAATCCATCTTTCTGTTTATTTCAAGGATGAAGCTGAGATGAAAACTCTCCGTGCACGAGGGAAAGCTCGGTGACTCCCTGCCCTGCGCGCTGCTTGCCCAAACCCGCGTCCTGCCGCCCATCGGCGGTGAGCAGAAGAAATGACCCGATCGAAACCCAAAGCAGGGGCAAATAATCTGGCTGGACTGATGCACACGGCGAGGTATTGAAACCCAAAGCCAGGGGCAAATAATCTGGCTGGACTGATGCACACGGCGAGGTATTGAAACCCAAAGCCAGGGGCAAATAATCTGGCTGGACTGATGCACACGGCGAGGTATTGAAACCCAAAGCCAGGGGCAAATAATCTGGCTGGGCTGATGCACACGGCGAGGTATTGTCATGGTGATGGCCGACGACGGAGGCCATGAAGTGTAGCACTGGTCACAAGCTGTGTCTGTAAACCAAGTGCGAATAGACATTGTCAGGAACAGGTCGTAGGTGGGGGGAGTGGGAGTGAGGTTGGGGTGGGGGGTGGTGGTTGGGGGTTGGGGGAGATATGCTCAGATTCAGGCGCTAGAGGTAACTTCTGAAATCACCAATCTGAAGATCACATGAGATAACATTATATACATAAAGATACACAAACACGCACGCAGATGCGCGCGCATTCACACACATAAGCGTGTGCGCGTGCGCGCACGCTAACACACACACACACACACACACACACACACACACACACACACACACACACACACACACACACACACACACACACACACACACACACACACACACCACACACACACACACACACAGGGAAGGAGAGATAGATACAGAAGAAGAGAGACTGTGATTGTGACTGAGAGAGTGTCAACCTCGGGTGATGTCGATGGAGGAAGGACTAGCGACAGCCCAATCACACTCACAGCTTGCTTACAATCTCATTCATATTTCATGCATTCGTCACATCAAACACATAGTAAAGGTCTATAACTTTTCTACTAATGTTCATAGAACGAAAACTCCATGCATATGGATATCAAATGAAATAAACATTCTCTCTTTCCTGAAATTCTCAAAATCATTTTTCTAAAACTTCATCAACTAACCCGGGTAATAAAACAGGATTATATTTACCTGGCCTGGTGTATCTTTATATATATTCACTCGAATCACTGTCTTTTCTTTTCTTTTTTTTTCTTTCTTTTTCACTAGTCACTTTCACAAGCACGACACAACTCGTGGCACGGGTCTTGGTCTGCTGGCGACTGGTCAGGTTAGAATGTGGCAATGCGTTTTATTTTTGGGTGGTCTGTCGATGTGAAAGGTGTGCGCTCTGGCCAAGTATGAGGTCGAACCCACAGTGAAGATAGATACTGTGAACTATCAACATCGGATCTGTTCTCGTTCTTTTCTTCCTGCATTAAACGCATGCACTCTCTCTCTCTCTTCTAGTCTGCTCTTTATCTAATAATGGACATGGTTGCTTTCTTTTTTTTTTTTTTTCTTCTTTCTTTTCCTCTTCATTTGTTAGCAACTATCTCCATCATCTCACATAAGTCCTTCCTCTGAAGACATCTCGTGCTAATGTCACTTGGTTTCCTCTCCTCTCTTCCCTCATCTCTTGTGTCTTCTCAGAGATTACACTCAGACCCCCTCTCTCTGTCTCTCTGTTCGTTCTGCATGTTCTCCCGTTCTCTCACATCTCACATCCTTCCTTATCGTTCCGATCTGTCCAAAAAAAGGGCGAGTACATTGAGTCAGTAATTTTACCCCTGTACCCGAAGTTCTCTCCTCTAATTCCAGTGGTTATTCAAATCATGACAGTCACGCATACACGCCTTACTCTCTGTGGTGGTCAATTGGTCATTTTAGTGATTAGCTAGATTTCAACCCCCACCACACACTACCTTCTCCCTCTCCCTTTCTGCTTTAACCTGCGAAGTCCGACTTACAATGGCGCTGGTTCTACAAATTGGCTAGATGGAGCCTGTGCAGGCGCTAGACTCGTCTCGCTAGAAATCGAGGAGTCGGTCAAAGCTGGCTTAGTCAGTCTAGACAGGACAGACCGTCTCTGTGGATTGCCTCTCCCATATGCTTAATTGGCTGGATTCCGAACCCTTGGCCCGTCCCGTTTAGTGGCGCCCAGAATATTTGAGTTTGAGCTTTTGTCCAAAAACAAACCTGGAACTCGCTTTGGTTGTTCTATTTTTGTCCGTGACCAATTCCCCCTGGCAAATGACTATGCTAGCTTCGTATCAAAACCAGGTACCAAAAAAAACATACAAAACCGAATTTGCTGACACACAGACTACACGAACATGCAAAGTTTGAAAAAAATTACTTTACAACCAACGGTTTATAAATTTAAATTGTCATTAGTGGAATACCACTCCAATGAGGTATCATTGACGTGACGCTCTTGGTTATGTAAATTCATTTTATAACGAACCTCTGTGCGCACCTTATGCCATTCCATACCTGCGGTTTTGCCATCTATCCTTTTCATTCAATTCTTATGTAAGCACAAATTTATAATTTGATCCGATCACATGACACTTCATTGTGGAATCTCCATCCTCATTATTGCAAATAATGCAAATCACTAACAAGCGACTGGATGCTACAAGAATAAGACATTTAACTGAACAAGGCTCACACAGTAAACATGAACAATGTTCTCACACTAATATTATGAACCATTGCCAACTGGGATTGAACCCATATCAATCAAACCATAATGTATTCAAACACATCTTATCAACAAAGCACCCGGATAGACTGACTTCCTCTGAAGTTTGCTGCTTAGTAGATACGCGGACCTTAAATAGCAGCTCGAATTCTGTCGACATGGGATGTACTGCACCGTTACCTGTTGGGCTGCAAGTGCCATTGCCCAACGCAGAACTCTGTGTTTTTCATCTGCGGGGGGGGGCCCTCTGCAGGAATTTGAGTGGTTGATGATCCGTCTCTATCACGTAACTCTTTCCACTTAACAGTTATTTGTGGAACTTTGCACGGCCCACACGACAGCCGAAAAACTACTTTATCCTCAGTTGGGCGTACCCCTTCGTCACAATTTGTCAACTTCCTGATAGCATATTCACAAGGGAACTAGAACCTTCATGCTCCTGTTACAATTCTGCACTATCCCACACCTGATGCATCTGTCCGCATTCAATAATGGTTTGGAATATCTGGTAGCTCAAGTTGGGACGGGAAACCTAGTCTTTTACAGCACCTTTCTGCAGTGCTTGCTCTGCTGCGTCTGACATTCGACCTCTGCCGGTTTCCCTGCCTTGACCAAATCATGAGATGGTCTACGTGTTGATGCAGAAATTTGGACAAACTCCCTATAGTAAGCAAATATTCATAGCAGACTCCTGACTTCTGTTTTGGTCTTTGGTCTATCTGAATCATATCTTCTCCACCTTTCCCCTTTCTGGTGCTTTGTGTCGCCTCCGAAAAACAACAATTCCTGGTACGCCAGGCTTGGAAAAACCAACCGGGCACTTTGTTGGTCTGGCTGTGAGATTGGCTTGTCTCAACCTCTCTAAAACTGCTCATAGCTGCCTCTTATGCTACTACCATGTATCGGATGCTATCTGAATGTCATCATGAAATTCACAAAGCCTTCCAATCCCGTCAATAAAATTCCTCTCATCGAGAGAAGATCTGAAGGTGCGTTGACCATCCCAAAAGGGAGTACTGCCCACTGGTATAGCCCATAGGAGTGGAGACCTGCTGGGACTTCTTTGAGTCCTCTTCAATGGCTATATGCCTTAACCCGTGCTCAGATTATCTGGTGAAATATGGCTCTTGCTTGTGGAGATCTGAGGCGAACAGGTCTTACATGTTCGGTTATGACATATGCATCGACCTTGGGGACACTGTTCAGGACGTCTTAGTCGACACAGAATCGATGCTCACTGACTTTGTCTCACTATGGAGACGGGTGCTCTATTCGATGATTTGGATGGTTCATATCACCCCAAGGTACAACTTATTTTCTACATCCTCCTCGATCATCTTGCTTGGTGGCATATGGGATCGGTTAGGCTTCACATGTACGGGTTTGTTTTTTTGCGGTATGTTTAACTCACCGTACATGTCTCTAGAGGTTGTCCTGCATGGTTAGGTTTATCAGTCAGGGAAGCCTAATTACTGTTCTAGGAGCCCCCTAACTTCCTCCTGTCTCCTACTGTCTTAGCCCTTCATACAGTGACCATCCCGGTATGACTCTTCTCCTGGAAACTCAGGCAAACATAATCTCCCCTTCTTCTGCTGGGTCTCCTTAACCCTCATCAATGTTTGCTGCTGCGCCTATGTGCTGGGTTCTACGATGAATGTATTTGCGGAGCATATTTGCTTGGAAAAGTTTTGATTTCCACTTTCACATCGATTCGGTAGTCCTGATATACCTTTTCAATGATGTGAATTGGTCCCTTCCAGATGCTCAGCAGTGTTGTTGATCCGTGGGAAGCTAGTAACAGGACTTGATCTCCCACCTTGAGGAATTGCGGCCTCACCTTCCTGTCATACTGATTTTTGGACGACCTAGCCTCTGCTAACTCTCCCTTGCGACCTTACATGTATAAGCGAGGACATATGAGGTAGGTTTCTACCAAATACTGTTAAGTGGTTATGACCTCTTCGGACTCCTGTTCTCCGGACCACTGCTCTTTGAGAATGCACACTGGTCCCCGGTAAAGTCCGACCCTTACAGAGCTCAAATGAGAGGAAATGCCTGTTTGCTCTCAAGAGGGGCTTCCCTGTAGGCGAACAGTGGCCGCTGGAATGTAGCGGTCCGCCATCTGCTCGGCCTTTCCTCACAGAGCTTATTTTAGATGCCATTCAGCACAACATTCGATATCTCCACCAAGCCATTGCATTGGGGGTGGTGTATGGGTTAGCGAGAAGATGTGTGATTCCCTTGCAGCCTGTTGACCTCCCTTAATCTCGACTGAGGTGAACTGTGGACCCCCTGTCAATGAGAATTATGTGCTGGCACACACACGCGAGATATGATGTCTAAACAGCCCTTCTGCGACCCATGTTGCGTATCTACGCCTTTCATGCAACGCTTCTGGGGTTTTGGTTCGCGTAGTCCACAAGCCGTTCAAAACATACCTGTGCCCCGCCTTTGCGAAAGGGAGCGATTGGGCACATCATAATAGCCACTCTCCTGAATACGGGGTGATCTATTAAAGGGGGATGTTTAAGTGGCGCCTTTCCTTCACCCTCTGTGGCTGAACTTTGATCACGTGCCATGTAATGCAGAAACGCGTGATGTGCTGCCATTGCTCCTGGCCAATGAAAAGTCTCAAAGATTACGGTCAGCTGTTTTGCTGGTGCCGAGATGACCCGCCATGAGCGACTCGTGACCCACTGACATGACAGTGTCACTTAACTGCTGGTACTCTAACTGAGTGGTCACCTTTAACCTGTCTTCCCTTGGTGAACACTCGGTCAAACAGCCGCCTTTCACTAAGAAACTCTGTTCTCACCCCTATTACCTCCTGTTTCTCTCCACATCTTGCCAATCCCAAGATTCACGTTGCGTAGGGTCTGTTCCTTGCGCTGCTCAAAACTCTTCAGGCGACACATCTTTGCCTGACTTCCTTGCCGGAACGCACTTACGGTTTTATCATACTTTTCGCTCCTTCTTGGATCCGAGTATGTAATGCTGCCCTGTTATAGCAGTCATAAATCAGGATACCCTGGATCCCGTGCTCCCGGACTATTTACGATGATCAAATCATGAAGGGGTTTCATCCATCACCAAACGCAGGGACAACTCGCCTGAGATGTAAGGGGTACGTACTTCTATCTATAGCACTGGGAGGAATACTCCCTCACAGTGCCATCGATTGAGTTAATAGGTATCTGGATTTGCCCTGGTAAATCCCCTTTCTCGACCTTGGTTGTTCAGTAATTACAACGACATGATACAACAGTGTCTCGTAACTTCTTTCACCATCTGTGGCCAATCCCCCTTCTTCACTGGTAACGAACCCTCAGGCCTAGTGCCTCCTTCCCTGGACACTGACTGCCTGTCCAGTGCTAGCCATAGGCTTGCATCTCCACACCTTCTTAGACTGTTTTCCTTTGGTTCCACTGCAGGTAGTTTTACCTTGACGAACCCTATCACTCTTGCAAGGATGATGCCTTTGGACATCATGCGACATCCCTACGCCACACTGTCCCTTCTTGCTGACAAGAAACACCTAATGTCCCTTTGCCCTTCCTTCTGCCCCATCACTGGGGTTTGCAGACTTTGCAGAAAACTCTACTAGTCTCCTTGCACTCTTCTCACTGTGCCTAGCACAGTTTCTCCTGTCACCTTAGTGCCAAACGTGCCTCTCTATTAACCCTCTGCGAACTTCAACAACTCTCATGCTGTCTCTGGCTGTCTCTCTTTCATTTGTTATGGTTAACTCAGGTGCACGCAAACCATGTCAAAATATGTTCTCATCATAACTAGCTCTTTCAATTCAGCGAATCCTTTTTCGTCCCACTCAACTCTAACAAGTTCTCAAAAATAGTGATTTAACGTGCACAACTGAGTGTACGTCTCACCCTGGCTGGTAATTTTGCTGAACGAAATTCTCTTACTGGAACCCCTCCTCTGTGAGGTCAATCATTTCATCTACGAGTCCTTCACAGCGCGAAAATCAGACTGTTGTTCTGCTGGTAACGCAGTGAAAATTGTAATGCCTTACCCGTCAATAGCGCTGACAAAAATGACTGCCATCTTCTGGAAGGCACCCTGACTGGTCGAAAACGTTTAGAAACGACTGATGTATGCTCTAATCGCATCGGTACCTTCAGAGAATTTGGGCAACTTGGTTCGGGGGGCGTAACTGCCCGCACACAGACGCTGCACTGGAGACTGAGAACTCCCATCCTCAGTGGTCTCCCTTTGTATTATCTCTATCTCATTAACTTAATTGAACCTATAATCTTTCTGTTTCCTGCTTTTCCTTGACTGATTATCTTTAGCCTGAATCCTAATTTTTTCTATTTCTTGCGTTCTACTGCGAAACGGCATCTTTCCGCGCGTTCATCCCTTTCCATCGTTTGCTGGTTTTTCAACGAATGCTACGCAACATCCTTCTCGCCCGATTAGCCTAAATCAACGTGCGTACACTCACAAGTTGTTCAATATTTTTTTTTTGGGGTGTTCTTTTCTTCAGCCATTATATCTTATGTTTCTTTTTTTTTTTTTCTGAACTAAGATTTTATTACTACGTAGCCAAACTGGTGGTTACCGAAACGAGTGACGTATTTGAAGTCTCTATGAATGATAATATTAGCTTGGGACTACGTAATTTGTTTTTATAAGGACGCCCAGCGCATGACCCATCGATGAGAGCGGAATTATAGGCAATCTGTGCGAAATGAGTACTCTGGGACTGAAATTGCCAAGCTAGTTTTAACTATCTTGGAATGCTAGGCGAATGCCTTGTATTTTAACTATCTTGGGAACATACAGTAAGACAACCCCTTGTCTTTTTGTTAGGGGGGATTACAATTATTACTGGAATCCCACCTGGTCCTCTTGAGAAGTTGAACATATATAATAAATGGGCCAGAATTTCCTGGCAGGCTCGCCATTAAATTGTCAACCTCGGGTGATGTCGATGGAGGAAGGACTAGCGCACAGCCCAAAAACACACTCACAGCTTGCTTACAATCTCATTATTTTTCATGCTATTCGTTCACATCAAATCACTAGTAAAAGTCTTTAACTTTACTTCACCATGATCATAGAACGAAACATCAATGCATATGGAATCAAATGAATTAAAACATTCTCTCTTTCCTGAAATTCACAAAAGCATTTTTCTAAAACATATCAAATAACCCGGTTAACAGATTTATTACTTTACCTGGCCAGGTGATCTTAACTTTCACGAATTCAATCTTCATTAATCACTGTATTTTCTTTTCTTTTTTTTTTCTTTCTTTTCACTGTCATTTCACAAGCCAGACTAAAACTGTGGCACTGGTCTTGGTCTGCTGGCGCTGGTCAGGTTAGACTGTTGGCACTGGCGTTGTCTGTCGATGAAGTGGCGATGGCCAAGTATGAGTCGAACCAGTGAAGATAGAACTGTGACTATCAACATCGTTGTTCTCCTATCTTTTCTTCCCTGCATTAAGCATTGCACTCTCTCTCTCATCTGCTTCTAGTCTGCTCTTATCAAATGGACATGGCTGCTTTTTTCCTTTTCTTTTTTTTTTCTTCTTTTCTTTTCCTTCTTCATTAGTTAGCAACTCTCTCCACATCATCTCCTAAGTCCTTCTCTGCAAGACGTATTCCATATCGTGCTATGCTCCACTTGGTTCTCTCCTCTCCTCCCCTCATCTTTGCTCTTCTCTCTCAGAGATTACATCAGACCCCCTCTCTCTGTCTCTATGTTCGTTATGCCTCGTTCTCCCGTTCTCTCACATATCACATCCCTTCTTATTCCGTTTCCGATCTGTCAAAAAGGGCGATTACCATTGGTCAGTATTTTTACCCCTGATACCCGAAGTTATACTCCCTCTAAATTCCATTGGATATTTCAAATCATGACAGTCACGCCTACACTGCCTTTCTCTCTGTGGTGGTTCAATTGTAATTTAATTGATTAGCTAGATTTTCACCCCCACACACACACTACATTCTCCCTCTCCCTTTCCTGCTTTAACCTGCGAGTCGACTAACATGGCGCTGGTTCCACAAATGCTAGTTCGAGCCTGGAGCTGGCGCTACGTCTGTCTCCGCTAGACATCGGAAGGGGCGTCGGTTCAATGCTGCTTTAGTCCGTCTAGACGGACAGACCGTCTCTGTGGAGCTCTCAACCTATGCTTAATTGGCTGGATCCGAACCATGGGCAAGTCTACGTGGCGCCCTGAATATTTGAGTTAGAGCTTAATGTCCAAACAACCTGGACCCGACTTGGTTGCTTCTATTTTTGACCGTGACAGAGATAGAGAGATTGTTTATTCCGTTGAAGATTACCATGTAAAAGATAGCCAAACAATACGAACGCTGTAAGTGGCTTCTGTGGAACACGATATGGAATTTTCAACTTTTCTTTCAGATTAGCAAGCATGGGTTATAAAAAAAAAGAAGCCAATCAGCCTTGTTACTAGTACTTCAAAAAAATGTAGTTGTGCAATACTGGTCCTGGATGTACGGAATTTTGGCTTTGTTGATAATCAGCTTTTTTCTTATTTTATTTATTTCTTTCCTTCTTACCCCCCCCCCCCCCCCCCCCCCCCCCCCCCCCCCCCCCCCCCCCCCCCCCCCCCCCCCACCCCCCCCCCCCCCCCCCCACCCCACCCCACCCCACCCTCCACCCCCCCCCCCCCCCCCCCCCCCCCCCCCCCCCCCCACCCCCCACCACCCCCCCCCCCCCCCACCACCCACCCCCCCCCCCCACCTTAATTTCTTTGTTGTCCGTTGATCGGTGAATGTCCTCGGTTTGAAACCGGATGGTTGACGTTGAAAATATCCCGGTGGATAAATTTTCGGTCTTAAACTTTATTCTTTTTTTTCTTTTTTTTTCTTTTTTTTCTTTTTCAAGCATATGAATAAAGACCGTGGACGACATGAAGAAGAGTCATGAGTTATATATCTGTCGGACATTCTTCATAAAAAGAAGTGGACACCGTCATTTCTGTTGTAGCAGCTGTATAGAAACATCTCTTGTTATCTAGGTCTTTGATTATGAGTTTGTTTATAGTCTTGAAGGGAGTGATAGGGGATCTTATAAATGTCAGATCGTTTATATCCCATTGCCTTTGTTAATAGGCTACTGTTAAAAGGAACACTAGTAGTGGTGGCAGTAGTAATTGAGTAGTAATAATATTAGCAGCAGCACAGCAGCTGCAGCTGTAGTAGTAGTTGTGGTGATCGTGGTAAGGGGGGGGGGGGGGGGGAAGTCGTTATTGGTGTTGCTGTTGTTTTAGTGAATTTAGTATTTCCCTATTGTACAAAAAAGAACGAATGCTGATTACGTTTTATTTAATTATTGTTATTATTTTGATTGTAAGAGACATATATCACACGTTGTTGTTTCTTATACTTAGTAGCCATTTATGCCTTATTAAAGAATAATGTAATCAAGATACCCAAGACAACTCCTTGGTGTGTGTGTGTGTGTGTGTGTGGGTGTTTGCGTGTGTGTGTGTGTGTGTGTGCGCGCGTGCGTGCGTGCTGTGAGTGCGTGCCAGGCGTGCCGTCGAGAGTGCGTGCGTGGTGCGTGCGTGCGTGCGTGCCGTGCGTGCGTGTGTGTGTGTGTGTGTGTGTGTTGTGTGTGTGTGTGTGTGTGGTGTGTAGTGGTGGGGTGTGTGTGCATTTGTGTGTGTGTGTGTGCGTGCATTGTGTGTATTGTGTGTGTTGTATGTGTGTGTGTTGTGTGTGGGAGGGGGGTGTGCTGGGGGGGGAGGGCAGACTCAGATGAGGAGGATCTTGGTGTACTACTTTATTTTGAGCGCTGAAGTAAGCGGGTATTTGGGAGGGACCGGGAGGGGGGGGGGGGAGGGGGGGGAGGAGGGGGGCAGACGACCGGTGAAAACCAAATGTAATTGTATTCTGAGCAGAACAAGCAGAAAGATCTTTGTGTTACTATATTTTTTTAGCACTGACTGTAGGGTATGTAGGGGAAAATGACAGTTAGAATCACGGAGAGAGAGGAGTGAGGAAGAGAGAGTTTGAGAGGGTGAGAGAGAGAGAAGAGAGTGAGAGAGAGAGAGAGATGAGAGAGAGAGATTGAGTGAGAGTGAGAGACCAGAGAGAGAGAGAGAGTGAGAGATAGAGAGTGAGTGAGAGAGAGAGAAGTAGGAGATAGACAGAGACGAGACAGAGAGATGGGACAGACAGAGAGATAGACAGACAGACAACACTGACAGAGAGCAAGACAGCCAGTCAGCCAGCCAAACTGCTAGCCAGCCAGCCAAGCCAGCCTAGATAGAAAACAGAGAGAATAGATGTGACTGCCAGAAAGGCAGCCAGACGACGAGAGAGAGAGAGAGAGAAGATGAGTGAGAGAGGAGCCGAAGAGTAGTGAGAGAGGAAGACAGACAGACAGTCAGACAGACAGAAAAGGGAGGGTGGGGGGGTGACGGACTACCATTGACAAGGAGTTCTCGAATCACCCGAGCACCGATTTTTTTTGGTCTCATTTTTTTTTTCCTTTTTTGTTTTTTGTTTTGTTCAAAGCCACTGGACTGTCCTCTTGGAAATCGCGCGGAGAAGGCATACGATCCCCTGGTAGTCCGTGTATAAACATGGGACCTACATATATTGACATTCATAACCACTTCTCTAAACGGGTAGGGTTTACTGCCTTTTTTAAACTGTCGTACAAGAGTACTTCGCAGTTTCTTACGTCAAGGCATGCAAAGACACACATACACACACACACTGTCTCTGTCCACTGTCTGTGTCTGTCTGTATGTCTGTTCTCTTTTTCTCTTCTTTTCCCTTCCCTCATCTCCTCCCTCCCTCCATTTCTATCACTTACTCTCTCTCTCTCTATCTCTCTCTCTCTCTCTCTCTCTCTCTCTCTCTCTCTTCTCTCTCTGATAATCTCCCCGTATGTTCATACGTACACTCATCTCTCTATCTCTTCTCTCACTCTATCTCTCTTCTCTTCCTCTCTCTCTCTCTCTCTCTCTCTCCTATAATTAGCCAGTAACCTACTAGAATGGAAGTGGCTTTTATAACAGCCTATCCTGGCCTTGTCTTATATGGGCAGTCTATCTTTTTTTTTTCCACATCAATTTAGTATTTTTATAATGGTCCATATTCAAACTTATCTCGTTTACGTGACTTTACGTAACTTGATCAAAGATGATCCTTGATAGGGCCCACTATGTCAGTCTGTTCCATACTTTATTTTTCGTTGGTGCCTGTGTGTTTCTGTGTGTTTCTGTCTTGCGTATATAAGTGAGCATATATATGATGCTTATCGTGCAGTTATGTGCTGGACTACGTACGGTGTGTGTGTGTGTGTGTGTGTGTGTGTGAGTGTGTGATAGTGTGTGTAGATGGTGCGTGAAGTGCGTGCGTGCGTGCGTGCGTGCGGTGCGTGCGTGCGTGCGGTGCGTGCGTGTGTGTCGTGTGTGTGTTGCGTGTGTGTGTGTGTGTGTGATGTGTGTGTGTGTGTGTGTGTGTGTGTGTGTGTGTGTGTGTGTGTGTGTGTGTGTTTATGCGGTGTCTGCTTTTGGCTGTCTGTGCTTGTGGCAAGCTTGACACGTGTGTGTGACTGCGCCAACAGACCTGTTACGTGCGTCTGTAACTTTATCTAGTGGACACCATCAAAACACCCCCTTTCTCTAGAATCACCCTCCCCCCACCTTCCCCCTAAAAAGTAAAATATATAATTAAAAATAGAAATAAAAAAGGAAAAAAGAAATTTGCCGGCAAACTGTCCCCCCACTCCTCTCCCCCCTCACCTCATAGTTTTCTTCATCCCATCTCCCATTCGGTTTTAATTTGAAAGAAAAATTAAAGAAAGACTACAATGCCTCAACCAGATTGGAGCGGTTAGGAGAGTGAACGCCAAGCTGATGGGTCCTTAGATACCAGTCACAGAACAGTGACTAGTTTGGTTTACGGTTGAAAAAATGATATGGCTGGTAAAACATAAAGTCCAGAGATGTCATCTCCGGCTTCTAGCTGAAGTCAGTTTGGGAATTCTTTCGATGCAAATTTATAATCGTTCATATCGATGATTTAGCGGATTTGTTAGAAAAAGTAGCTGAAATAAACTGTCTGGTTCATCTTTGTTTTTTTGTCTTCTGAATCATTTACGTTGACAAAAACAAAGTAATGCAATGTGTCGGGTTATTTGATTCGTCTATTTCTGTTAACTTTTTTTTGATTGGGTGAAGGAAAACCTTGGCGTTCAGTTTGTTGTCCGAGCTATGGTCAGTATTTGATGGTCTCCCGGAATTCTTCGTATCAAGCAAACAATTAACTGATACAAACTTGATTATTACACTAGATTTCTTGCAGTTTGGATAGTACCGTGAGCAATGACATTTTGGGACTCGCAGGTCTGCTGGATCAAAACAGACCCCAGAATATGGTGTCATTATTTTTTCTTGCGGCATAATTTTCCTAAACTTCAGTAGTCGAACATGTAATTCATCATAACAGATGTTAATACGCCTAAATTTGGTAAATTTCAATAAGGCATATTTTCTTATAATCTTTCAAAACACGTAGTTCAAAAGCATATGTGTTTTGATAAATCTATCAAATTCGTAGGCCTTATAGTTCCTCCCTGGATATTCTTCGTGGTGATACTTTGGAAGCTGAGTGTTTTTCAACATAGCAGGAAGGAATGGGAAACAAACTCACTGACAATGCATTTCGTCAAGGCGAGGTTGCTTCACCTTTGTCTGATGGTACGGAGGTGAATTAACGATGAATGGAGCTTAGGATACTGTAGATATATTCTTCTCATCCAGGTCTGTGTGGACAGGGGATCTGATTGTCTCTGACAGTTAAAAACGAATTCAGGTTTCTTCTCTCTTAAAGGCATCAACTGTATCTCTCTATTTTGTATTTATTTATTTAAAATTACTTTTCCTTTCACCACTTTGGCTTCACTAATGGGAGTATTGTGTGCTTGTTTATATCTGTATGTTTTTGTCGCTTGTGGAAGCATATTGCAGATAATTTCTTGTCCTCTTTTGTGTCGTGCATTGACAAATTTGCGTTACTCACACTTGTTTTGAGTGCTCTTCTGTCTTTTTGTCGTGTTCCAGTAAACGCTGCAGTTTGTATCTCCTGGCTTCCTGCCTCCTCTCTCTATCTCTTTCTCTCTCAATCTCTCTCTCTCTTCTCTACTCTCCTCTCTA
>CM031614.1:77836683-77849183 GCA_018398815.1 Conus ventricosus
AAACCCAGGGTCAGTTATGCATGCCTTTTAAGATATATTTGTTTTGGGTCGTGTGTTTATTGTTCAACGGCATTAAACTTTGTAGAAAGGACATCATATCACAATTTCAAATGGTGCTTTGCACTTGCAGTTAGCGTTAAAAAAAAGGTCCATTATGCTCGCCTTCCAAATATAATTATTTGTTTTGGTTCATGTGTTTGTTTTTCAACAGCATTAATAATATTTATAGAACTGACAGCATATCACAATTTCAAATGGTCCTTTCTACTTGCAGTTAGCGCAAAAAAGGTCAATTATACATGCCTTCTAAACATTTTGTTTTGCTTCGTGGGTTTGGTTTTCAACAGCATTCAAATTGATAGAACTATCAGCATATCACAATTTCAAATGATCCTTTGTACTTGGAGTCAGCGCAAAAAAGGGGGTCAACTATGCATGCCTTTTAACATATTCGCTTTTGTCAGGGTGTTTGTCAACAGCATTGAACTTTATATTCAATTATACCACTTATCGTGAGAATCTGTGGCAAAGAAATAGACGGAACACTTTATCAGTAGTGTTAGTGATGCTCAGAGGCATACAATTTCCTGGTATTGCAAACCAGCCTTAGGCTTTATTTATGTCTGGCTTGATAAAAAGAAAGTGCGAACCCATTTTGTCCCTTCTGTTTGTTTTCTTTGTTCTTTGGCGATCTTGATCCTTCCTTCATGCCTTTGTTTTGTTTGTTTCTTTTTCCATCACTTGTCTGCTTTTTATTTTTATTTTTTAGGTGAGAACTAATCGAACAACAGGCAGGACCAATGTTTGTAGTTACGATTGACAGAGGGTGACTCTAAATGTACATCCTCGTTTTTTGTTTATTTATTTATATATTTATTCATTTATTTATTTACTTACTTTGTTTTACTTATTTACTTGACTGATCATTTGTTAATTTTTTTTTTTTTAAATCTATTTTGGTTGTTGTTATCGTTATTGCTGTAGAATTCGAGTTTGAAATCGTGCTTTCTGTTGTAGCATTCACACAGACCACAGCCTATATTTGTCTATTTATGTATTCATTCATTCATTCATTCATTCATTCAATTCATTCATTCATTCATTCATTCATTCATTCATTCATTCATTTATTACCATTACAAATTTGTACACATTTTTCTTTTCTCGTACCTGCCCTAAGTGTTGTGTGTGACAACCGTGGACACATAAGTCAGAAGGTACATTGTGTTGATGACGGCAATCGTCAAGTACTCAAGTGCTATGACTGTACTCTGTGACTCCCCTACCCCTCTCCCCCCCCTCCCCCACTCCCCCCCCCCCCCCCCCCCCCCCCCCCCCCCCCCCTTTCCACTGTTCAAACACCGCTCTGATCTGAACTGGGCACACACAAGTCAGTTTGCTTTGAAGACCATTTCTCATACCTGGATTCCTCCTCGCTTGTCCCCTCACCCTTTCCCATGGCCCCTCTCCATCCCCCCTCCCCCCACTCCAATCACACTTACTCCGCAACCCCGACCCTACATATACACCCTGTCCTATCCCCTCCCATCCCCTCCCTTTTTCCCCTCCTCGCCAGCCCACCTGACGAGAAACAGCGATATACCGCTCCTTCTGGCACACTTCACAGAAAACAAGAAAAAGTTAGTTTGGGAGATAACTGAAATCTTTTCCCTTCTTTCCTTTCCTTTTCTTTCTTTCTTTCTTTCTTTATTTCTTTCTGATTTTCCTTTCCCTTTTCTCTTTTTTGAAGTTGGGTAAATCAAAGCGAGAGTCTAAAGAGAGAACGGGGAAGAGGGTGGTGGGGTGGGGGGGGGGGGGGGGCCAGGAAAGGAAATGGACAGATCACCACGAATATAGAACAAACGGGGAAGAAAGAAGATATGTTTACTGAGTATTTTATTATTGATTAAATTTGTTTGTCTATTATATATTTGTCTATTCGTTACTTATTATACTTAATTTTTTAGTCTACTTTTGTTTTTATACACGTATGTCCTTTCAAACAAGTTCATTATAAATAATGATGATGATGATGATGAGTGATGATGATGATGATGATGATGATGATGATATGATGATGATGATTTTAATGATGATGATGATGATGATGATGATGATGATAATGATGATGATGGTTTTAATGATGATGAATGATGAGATGATGATGATGATGAGATGATGATATGATATGATGGTTTTAATGATGATGATGATGATATGATGATGATGATGATGATGATGATTGATGATGATGATGATGATGATGTGTTAACGTCAACAGCATTACCATTGTTTCCGCTTTCCCCAAACCGTCTTCCCTTTCTTCCCTGTGTCCCTTTGCAGCGGCAAAGCTATAAACAACTTAGGTGGAATCGTGTGTCTGTGTGTGTGTGTGTGGTGTGTGTGTGTGTGTGTGTGTGTGTGTGTTGTGTGTGTGTGTGTGTGTGTGTTGTGTGTGGTGTGTGTGTATGTGTGTGTGTTGTGTGTGTGTGTGTGTGTGTGTGCGTGCGTGCGTGCGTTGTGTGTGTGTGTGTGTTGTGTGTGTGTGTGGTGTGTGTGTGTGTGTGTGTGTGTGTGGTGTGTGTGTGTGTGTGTGTGTGTGCATGTTTATGAATTTTATTTTACTTGATTGGCCGTTTTTCTTTTTAACGACCTTTTACACTTTGTATACCTTTTTTTTTTTTAACCCGTCACAAAAACTGTTCCTTATGTCCGTACTGTCAACCTCGGGGTATGTCAGTGGAGGAAGGACTAGCGCACAGCCCAAACACACCCACAGCTTGCTTACAATCTCATTCATATATCATGCATTCGTCCACATCAAACCACTAGTAAAGTCTATAACTTTACTACACATGATCATAGAACCAAACATCAATGCATATGGAGTCAAACAAAATAAAACATTCTCTCTTTCCTTGAACTTCACAAAACCATTTATCTAAATCACATTAACTAACCCGGGTATAAATAGATTTCTACTTTACCTGGCCAGGTGATCTTAAACTATTCACGAATCACTGTCTTTCCTTTCTTCTTTTTTTTTTTTTTCTTTTCACTGTCACTTTCACAAACACCAGTCACGACACAACTGCTGGCACTGGTCAGGTTGGACCGCTGGCACTGGTCAGGTTAGACTGCTGGCACTGGTCAGGTTAGACCGCTGGCGTTGGTCAGGTCGGACTGCTGGTGAAGTGGCGCTGCCAGGTATGAGGTCGAACCCCCGGTTCAAATCGAACAGTGACTACCAGACATCGATCTGTTCTCCTTTCTTTCTTCCTGCATTAACGCATTGCACTCTCTCTCTCTCGTCTCTCTCTCTCTCTCTCTCTCTCTCTCTCTCTCCTCTTCTAGTCTGCTCTATCAAATGGACATGGTTGCTTTTCTTTTCCTTTTCTTTTTCTTTTTTTTTTCTCTTCATCAGTTAGCAACTCTCTCTCTCTCACATCTCTCTTAGTCCTCCCTCTGCAGACTCTATCTGGTGCTAATGCTACAGCTCGGTTCTCTTCACTCCTCTCATCTCTCTGCCCTTCTCTCGTGCAGAGCCTACACCCAGAACCTCTTCCTCTCTGTCTGTCTGTTCGTTCTCTTCTCCCCTCTCACTCACGCATTCCTATCTTATCCTCAACCCATCTGTCCAAGGGTGAGTACCATTGGTCAGTATTTTCCCGCCTTATACTGAGGTTGCCTCCTCTCTCATTTCATTGGATATGTAAATCATGACAGTCACATCTACCTGCCTTGCTCTCTGTGGTGGTCAATGGGTCATTTAATTAATTAGCTTGATTTTACCCCCACCACACACTACCTTCCCCCTCCTACTTCAACTGGCGACGTCCGACTTAATTGTGGACACTGGTCCTACAAATTGGCTGGATGAGTCTGACCCAGGCGCCGAGACCCGTCTGGCCAGACCTATCGAGACGTCTGCCCAGCCACTTGTCCGTCTGCTGGACCGGTGCTGTCTCCGTGGAGCCTCTCCGCGTGCCTAATTGGCTGACGCGACACCATTAAGTCGTCTGCTTGGACACCAGGATATTTGAGTTGGAGCTTATGTCCAAACAAACTGGCTGGCGACTGACCACGACTTCGGTTTTTCTTTTTCTGTCCGTGACAATTTCCCCTTGCAAAAGACTATGCTCAGCATTGTCTTAAAACAACGGTACAAAAAAGACAACAACCGAATTTGCTGACACCACAGCTACACGTGCAAAATTTTGCAAAATAATTTACAACAAACGGTTTACAAATTGTAAGATATATCATTAGTGGGATATCACCCCAATGAGTTATCATTGACGTGCGCTTTTGCCTTTTTTTTTTCAACTCATATTCTGATAACCTCTGTGCGCACCTATGCAATTCCCCTACCTGCGGATTTGCCACATCTTCTCTTCACAACCACTATGAAAAGCACAATCTAATATGACAACGATCCATGACACCTCACTGAGGAATCTCCATCCTCACTCATCGCAAACAGTGCATTACTACACAAGCGACTGTATGCTCCAAACATAACTACATTTTACATGAACAAGTCTCACAAGGAAAATATGAACCATAGCCAAATGGGAATGAACCTATATCCACTCAACATAACTGTAATCAACACATATTATCAACAAAGTAGCTATGCACCCGGAATATGACTGTCTTCCTCTGAGTTGCAGCTTGCTAGACTACACGGCTTAAATAGTCAGCTCCTACATTCTGTCTACCTGGAATGTACTGAACTCGGTACCTGTAGGGCTGCAGTGCCATTGCCCAGCGCAGCACTCTGCTGTTTTTCAGCTGCGCCTTTGTGCTGAGTCTCACGCTGAATATATTTGCGGAGAAAAATTCGCATGGAAAAGTTTTGGTTTCCCATTCACATCAATTCGGTAATCCCGATCTACCTTTTCAATGATGGTGAATGGTCCTTTCCAATGCATCAGCAGCTTGTTGTGATCCGTGGGAAGCAGTAACAGGACTTGATCTCCCACCTTGAGGGATTGCTTCCTCACCTTCCTGTCATATTGCTTCTTCTGAACGACCCTAGCCTCCTGCAAACTTTCCTTGCAACCTTACATGTCTCATACCTGTGCCCACCTTTGGAACAGGGCGAGATTGGGCCAATCAGATCAACAGCCACTCTCCTGAATGGTGTGTCAATTAAAGGGGGATGTTTAAGAGGCGCCTTCCTCTTCACCCCTCTTGTGGCTGACCTTTGACACACGTCACATGACATGCAGAAACGCTTTATGTCTGCCATTGCCCTGGCCAATGAAATCATCAAGATTCGGTCGGCTGTTTTGCCGGTGCCAAGATGACCTGCCATGAGCGACTCGTGACCCACTGACATGACAGTGTCACGATAACATGCTGGTACCTCTAACTGAGTTGTCACCTTACCTGTCTTCCCCTTGGTGAACACTCGGTACAACAACCCGCCTTTTACCAGAATTCTGTCTCACCTCCTCTAACCACCTGTTTCTCTCCACCTCTTGCCAACTCCCAAGACTTCACGAGCGAAGGGTCTTGTTCCTGCGCTGCCCTAAACTCATCAGGCGACACATCTATGCCTGACTTCCTTGCTGGAACGACTAACGGTTTATCAACCTTTTCCTCCTTCTTGCTCCGTGTTTGAACTGCTGCCCCTTGGCAGTCAACAACTCAGGATCCCCTGGATCCCTTGCACCTGGAATATTTCCAATGATCAAATCATGAAGGGGTTTCTCCATCACCAGCGCAGACAACTCGCCTGAGAGTAAGGGGTACGTACTTCTAATCTTAGCAACTGGGAACTCCCTCACAGTGCCATCGATTAGAGTACAGGGCTGGATTTGCCCTGTCAAATCCCCTTCCTCGACCAGCGTTGTTATTACTACACCACATGAACAACCAGTGTCTCGTAACACTTTCACCCTCTGCTGGCCAATCCACCCTTCTTCCACTGGTAACGAACCACTCAGCCTAGTGCCCTCCATCCCTGACACTGACTGCTGTCCAGTGCTAGCCATAGGCTGCACTCCACCCTCTTCAGATTGGATCCCTTTTGGTTCCACTGCAGGTCGTTTCCCCTGGCGACCCTTATCAACCTCTTGCAAGGCTGCTGCTTCTGGAACCTCATGCGACAATCCCTCGCCACATGTCCCTTCTTGTGACAAATGAAACACTATTGTCCCTTTGTCCTCCTTTCTGCCCCACCACTGGTTTGCAGACTTTGCAGAAAACTCCCCTAGTCTCCTTGCACTCTTCTCACCTGTGCCTAGCACCTGTTTCTCCTGCACCTTAGTGCCCAAAACGTGCCTCTCTATACACCTCTGCTAACTTCAGCAACTCCCCTGCTGTCTCTGGCTGTCTCTCTTTCAATGTATAGTTAACTCTGGACTGCAACCTGACAAAATCTGTTCCTTCATGATCCACTCTTTCAATTCAGCGAACTCCTTCTTCGTACCACTCAACTCTAACCACTTCTCAAAATAGTGAATCTAAACGTGCACCAAACTGAGTGTACGTTTCACCTGCTTGTAATCTAGCTGATCGAAATTTCTTTCTGAACCCTCCTCTGTGAGGTCAAATCCCTTCATCAACGACTCCTTCACAGCACCAAAATCAGATTGTTGGTCTGCTGGTAACGCAGTGAAAATCTGTAATGCCTTACCCGTCAATACGCTGACAAAATGACTGCCCACTCTTCTGAAGGCCAACCCTGACTAGTAGCAAACGTTTCAAAACGACTGATGTACGCATCAATCGAATCTGTTCCTTCAGAGAATTTTGGCAACTTTGGTCGGGGGGCATAACTGCGCACAGGGTCACTGGAAACGAACTACCATCATCGGTGGTCTCCCTCTGTGTTCTCACTCTCTCTAACTCTAATTGAATTCTTAATCTTTCTGTTTCCTGCGTTAATCTTTCTGTTTCCTGCGTTACGTTAGCCTGAATCCTTAATCTTTCTGTTTCCTGCGTTTCGTTAGCCATTTCTACTGCAACACGGCGTCTTTCTGCTCGCTCATCTCTTTCCATCTTTTGTTGGGTTTCAACGAATGCTCGCAACTCTTCTCCCGAGTAGCCTAAATCACGAGCGATGCTCACAAGTTGTTCAATAGGGGTGTTCTTTTCTTCGCCATATATTCTGTTTTTTTTTTTTTTTTTTTTTACAAGATTTTATTACGACGACAGCCAAAACTGGTGGTTACTGACACGAGTGACGTAATAGCACAATCCTATGAATGATAATATTAGCTTGGGACAACGTAATTAGTTTTTATAAGACGCCTAGCGCCTGACCCAACTATGAGAGCGAATTATAGGTAATCTGTGCGAAATAAGTACTCTGGGGCTGAAATGCCAAGCCTAGTGTTAACTATCTTGGAAGCAATGCCAAGCCTAGTATTTAACTATCTTGGAAACATACAGTAAGACACTACCTTGTCTTAGGATTACGATACTTGAATCCCACCCAGCTTCCTCTCTGAGAAGTTGAACAATTATAATAAATGGGCCAGAATATCCTGGCAGGCTCGCCAATAAATTGTCAACCTCGGGGTATGTCAGTGAGGAAGGACTAGCGCACAGCCCAAACACACTCACAGCTTGCTTACAATCTCATTCATATATCATGCATTCGTCACATCAAACCACTAGTAAAGTCTATAACTTTACTACACATGATCATAGAACCAAACATCATGCATATGGAGTCAAACAAAATAAAACATTCTCTCTTTCCTTGAACTTCACAAAACCATTTATCTAAATCATCATTAACTAACCCGGGTATAAATAGATTTCTACTTTTACCTGGCCAGGTGATCTTAAACTATTCACGAATCACTGTCTTTCCTTTCTTCTTTTTTTTTTCTTTTCTTTTCACTGTCACTTTCACAAACACCAGTCACGATCACAACTGCTGGCATGGTCAGGTTGGACCACTGGCACTGTCAGGTTAGACTGCTGGCACTGGTCAGGTTAGACCGCTGGCGTTGTCAGGTCGACTGCTGGTGAAGTGGCGCTTGCCAGGTATGAGGTCGAACCCCGGTTCAAAATCGAACGTGACTACCAGACATCGATCTGTTCTCCTTTCTTTCTTCCTGCATTAACGCATTGCACTCTCTCTCTCTCTCTTCTAGTCTGCTCTATCAAATGGACATGGTTGCTTTTCTTTTCCTTTTCTTTTTTTTTTTTTTCTCTCATCAGTTAGCAACTCTCTCTCTCACATCTCTCCTTAGTCCTCCCTCTGCAGACTCTATCTGGTGCTAATGCAGACTCTAGCTCGGTTCTCTTCACTCCTCTCATCTCTCTGCCCTTCTCTCGTGCAGAGCCTACACCCAGAACCTCTTCCTCTCTGTCTGTCTGTTCGTTCTCTTCTCCCCTCTCACCACGCATTCCTATCTTATCCTCAACCCATCTGTCCAAGGTGAGTACCATTGGTCAGTATTTTCCCGCCTTATACTGAGGTTGCCTCCCCTCTCATTTCATTGGATATGTAAATCATGACAGTCACATCTACCTGCCTTGCTCTCTGTGGTGGTCAATGGGTCATTTAATTAATTAGCTGATTTTACCCCCACACACACACTACCTTCCCCCCTCCTACTTCAAACTTGCACGTCCGACTTAATTGTGACACTGGTCCTACAAATTGGCTGATGAGTCTGACCCAGGCGCCGAGAACCCCTCTGGCCAGACCTATCGGACGTCTGCCCAGCCACTTAGTCCGTCTGCCGGACCGGTGCTGTCTCCGTGAGCCTCTCCGTGGTGCCTAATGGCTGACGCGACACCTTAAGTCGTCTGCCTGGACACCAGGATATTTGAGTTGGAGCTTATGTCCAAACAAACTGGCTGGCGACTGACCACGACTTCGGTTTTTCTTTTTCTGTCCGTGACAATTTCCCCCTTGCAAAAGACTATTGCTCAGCATTGTCTTAAAACAACGTACAAAAAGACACAACGAATTTGCTGCAACCACGCTACACGTGCAAAATTTTGCAAAATAATTTACAACAAACGGTTTACAAATTGTGAGATATATCATTAGTGGATATCACCCCAATGAGTTTCATTGACGTGCGCTTTTGCCTTTTTTTTTCAAATCATATTCTGATAACCTCTGTGCGCACCTATGCAATTCCCCTACCTGCGGATTTGCCACATCTTCTCTTCACAACCACTAGAAAAGCACAATCTAATATGACAACGATCCATGACACCTCACTGAGGGAAATTTCCCTCCTCACTCATCGCCCAAAAAGTGCATTACTACACAAGCGACCCGTATGCTCCAAACATAACTACATTTACATGAACAAGTCTCACAAGGAAAATATGAAACCAAGCCAATGGGAATGAACCCATTTCCCTCAACATAACTGTAATCAACACATATTATCAACAAAGTAGCTATGCACCCGGAATATGACTGTCTTCCTCTGAGTTGCAGCTTGCTAGACTACACGGCTTAAATAGTCAGCTCCTACATTCTGTCTACCTGGGAAAGTACTGAACTCGGTACCTGTAGGGCTGCAAATGCCATTGCCCAGCGCAGCACTCTGCTGTTTTTCAGCTGCGCCTTTGTGCTGAGTCTCACGCTGAATATATTTGCGGAGAAAATTGCATGGAAAAGTTTTGGTTTCCCATTCACATCAATTCGGTAATCCCGATCTACCTTTTCAATGATGGTGAATGGTCCTTTTCCCAAAGCATCGCAGCTTGTTGTGATCCGTGGGAAGCAGTAACGGACTTGATCTCCCACCTTGAGGGGTTGCTTCCTCACCTTCCTGTCATATTGCTTCTTCTGAACGACCTAGCCTCCTGCAAAATTTCCCTTGCAACCTACATGTCTCATACCTGTGCCCACCTTTGGAACAGGGCGAGATTGGGCCAATCAATCAACACCACTCTCCTGAATGGTGTGTCAATTAAAGGGGGATGTTTAAGAGGCGGCCTTCCTCTTCACCCCTCTTGTGGCTGACCTTTGACACACGTCACATGACATGCAGAAACGCTTTATGTCTGCCATTGCCCCTGGCCAATGAAAATCATCAAAGATTCGGTCGGCTGTTTTTCCGTGCCAAGATGACCCGCCATGAGCGACTCGTGACCCACTGACATGACAGTGTCACGATAACATGCTGGGACCTCTAACTGAGTTGTCACCTTACCTGTCTTCCCTTGGTGAACACTCGGTACAACAACCCCCCTTTCCAGAAGTTCTGTCTCACCTCCTCTAACCACCTGTTTCTCTCCAACCTCTTGCCAACTCCCCAAGACTTCACGAGCGAAGGGTCTTTTCCTGCGCTGCCCTAAACTCATCAGGCGACACATCTATGCCCGACTTCCTTGCTGGAACGACTAACGGTTTATCAACCTTTTCCTCCTTCTGTCCGTGTTTGAACTGCTGCCCCTGTAGCAGTCAACAACTCAGGATCCCCTGGATCCCTTGCACCTGGAATATTTCCAAGATCAAATCTGAAGGGGGTTTTTCCATCACCAGCGCAGACAACTCGCCTGAGAAGTAAGGGTACGTACTTCTATCTTAGCAACTGGGAACTCCCCACGTGCCATCGATTTAGAGTAAGGGCTGGATTTGCCCTGTCAAATCCCCCTTTCCCCGACCAGCGTTGTTCTTACTACACCACATGAACAACCAGTGTCTCGTAACACTTTCACCCTTGCTGGCAATCCACCCTTCTTCCCTGGTAACGAACCCTCAGCCAGTGCCCTCCATCCCTGACACTGACTGCTGTCCAGTGCTAGCCCTAGGTGCACTCCACCCTTTCAGATTGGATCCCTTTTGGTTCCACTGCAGGTCGTTTCCCCTGGCGACCCTTAAACAACCTCTTGCCAAAGGGTGCTGCCTTCTGGAACCCCATGCGACAAACCCCCGCCACATGTCCCTTCTTGTGACAAATGAAACACCTATTGTCCCTTTGTCCTCCTTTCTGCCCCACCACTGGGTTTGCAGACTTTTCAGAAAATCCCCTAGTCTCCTTGCACTTTCTCACCTGTGCCTAGCACCTGTTTTCCCTGCACCTTAGTGCCCAAACGTGCCTCTCTATACACCCCTGCTAACTTCAGCAACTCCCCTGCTGTCTCTGGCTGTCTCTCCCTTTTAAATGTATAGTTAACTCTGGACTGCAACCTGACAAAATCTGTTCCTTCATGACCAGCTCTTTCAATTCAGCGAACTCCTTCTTCGTACCACTCAAACTCTAACCACTTCTCAAATAGTGATCTAAAAATCAAACCAAACTAAATGTACGTTTTTACCTGCTTGTAATCTAGCTGATCGAAATTTCTTTCTGAACCCCCCCTCTGTGAGGTCAAATCCCTTCATCAACGACTCCTTCACAGCACCAAAATCAGATTGTTGGTCTGCTGTTAACGCAGTGAAATCTGTAATGCCTTACCGTCAATAGCGCTGACAAAATGACTGCCCACTCTTCTGAAGGCCAAAACCCCGACTATAGCAAACGTTTCAAAACGACTGATGTACGCATCAAACGAATCTGTTCCTTCAGAGAATTTTGGCAACTTTGGTCGGGGGGCATAACTGCGAAAAGGGTCACTGGAAACTGAACACATCATCGGTGGTCTCCCTCTGTGTTCTCACTCTCTCTAACTCTAATTGAATTCTTAAACTTTCTGTTTCCTGCGTTAATCTTTTTTGTTTCCTGCGTTACGTTAGCCTGAATCCTTATCTTTCTGTTTCTTTCGTTTTGTTAGCCATTTCACTGCAACACGGCCCTCTTTCCGCTCGCTCATCTCTTTCCATTTTTTTGTTGGGTTTCAACGGGAAAGCTCGCAAATCTTCTCCTGAGTACCTAAATCACGAGCGATGCTCACAAGTTGTTCAATAGGGGTTTCTTTTCTTCCGCCATTATATCTCTTTTTTTTTTTTTTTTTTTTTTTCAAGATTTTATTACGACGACAGCCAAATGGTGGTTACTGACACGAGTGACGTAATAGCACAATCCCATGAATGATAATATTAGCTTGGGGCAACGTAATTAGTTTTTATAAGACGCCTAGCGCCTGACCCAACTATGAGAGCGAATTTTAGGCAATCTGTGCGAAATAAGTACTCTGGGCTGAAATGTCAAGCCTATGTTAACTATCTTGGAAGCAATGCCAAGCCTAGATTTAACTATCTTGGAAACATACAGTAAGACACTACCTTGTCTTAGGATTACGATACTTGAATCCCACCCAGCTTCCTCTCTGAGAAGTTGAACAATTATAATAAAGGGCCAGAAAAATCCTGGCAGGCTCGCCAATAAAATTGTCAACCTCGGGGTATGTCAGTGGGGAAGGACTAGCGCACAGCCCAAACCACACTCACAGCTTGCTTACAATCTCATTCATATATCATGCATTCGTCACATCAACCCCTAGTAAAGTCTATAACTTTACACACATGATCATAGAACCAAACATCAATGCATATGGAGTCAAACAAAATAAACATTCTCTCTTTTCCTTGAACTTCACAAAACCATTTATCTAAATCATCA
>CM031614.1:77859183-77869183 GCA_018398815.1 Conus ventricosus
TAGGTTAAAAGACTACCAAGGAAATGAAATGAACGAAAAACATTTTAGCGTTTCGACCGAGGGGTCGTCTACAGGCAAAACAAGCATAGGTCACCGAGCAAAGCGAAAATATAAACCCAGTGACCCATGAGTCATGTGTTTGCATACCTTCCCTGTTGTGCAGGTGGCTGGGGAGTGGGAACTTTACACTTCACAACTAGGAGTGTTGAAAACCATTGTACCTGGGGTGAAATGTTTTTCAGAGCCAAGCGTTGACTGTAGATCGGCAGTGTTTGGCCAGGGTACTTACTTCCCTTCAGTACACACCGCCCTCTTCCTTCTGAAAGATATTTTCGAAAGCTTTTGCTCAGTCTTTCCCCTTTTCTTGCAGTGCGTGTGTGTGTGTGTGTGTGTGCGTGTGTGTGTGTGTGTGTGTGTGTGTGTGTGTGCGTGCGTGCGTGCGTGCGTGCGTGCGTGCGTGCGTGCGTGCGTGCGTGCGTGCGAGCGTGAGTGTGTGTGTGTGTGTGTGTGTGTGTGTGTGTGTGTGCGTGCGTGCGTGCGTGCGTGCGTGCGTGCGCGTGTGTGTGTGTGTGTGTGTGTGTGTGTGTGTGTGTGTGTGAGAGAGAGAGAGAGAGAGAGAGAGAGAGAGAGAGAGAGAGAGAGAGAGAGAGAGAGAGAGAGAGAGAGAGAAGAGAGAGAGTGTTTAACGCCTTTGTCACAATTCCTTTATAGACGTAATTAAGATTTTTCACTACAAGAATCCTGTTCACTCTTCTACTTTAATTTAGAGGAAGGGGTGGGGGAGGGAGGGTGAAGAAGATAGCAGAGGGATCTTATCTTTGGTGTCTACCAATGGTATGTCCAGTCTTCTCACGCCCTTCATTACGGCTCCACCCGAAACAACCACAACCAGATTCGTTTTCATAAAGACTCGGTACCGGTTTAACGTTCCATACCCGAAATCCTTTCCAGCACATGAGAAACTGCACGTGCCCCAACTGACTCCCGGGGAATAAACTCAGACTAAACCTTCTCTCTGCTCCAGAATAAACTCCCCTCCAAAATGCTCACAGTGTCCTACACAGCAAAGCATGTCAATCAAAGCACAGTGGCGTCTGAATCTAAACGGGGTGGGGGAGTGACTCTGGTCCTGAGCCAAAACTAAAAAGACGTCATGGAGAACATGTAAAGGGAAGCGGCCAGATGACTCCAACATCACTTCAAGCGGATCTCTAGTGTCCGGCCGACATGACTTCAGGCGGATCTCTAGTGTGGACAATGGCCGATATGACTTCAGGAGAATCTCTAGTGTCTGGCCGACATGACTTCAGACGGACCTCCAGTGCGGAAAATGGCCGATATGACTTCAAGCGGCTCTCTAATGTCTGGCCGACATGACTTCAGACGGACCTCCAGTGCGGAAAATGGCCGATATGACTTCAAGCGGATCTCTAGTGTGGACAATGGCCGACATGACTTCAGGAGAATCTCTAGTGTCTTGCCGACATGACTTCAGGCGGATCTCTAGTGTGGACATTGTTCTGTCCAACATGACTTCAGGCGGATCTCCAGTGTGAACATTGTTAGGCAGATCTCTAATGTGAACATTGTTCTGGCCGACATGACTTCAGACGGATCTCCAGTGTGGACATTGTTCTGTAAAACATGACTTCAGGCGGATCTCTAGTGTGAATATTGTTCTGTCCAACTTGACTTCACGCGGATCTCCAGTGTGGACATGTTCAGACCAGCATGACTTTAAGCGGATCTCTAGAGTGGACATTGTTCTGTAAAACATGACTTCAGGCGGATCTCTAGTGTGGACATTGTTCTGTAAAACATGACATCAGACGGATCTCTAGTGTGGACATTGTTCTGTAAAACATGACATCAGGCGGATCTCTAGTGTGGACATTGTTCTGTCCAACATGACTTCAAGCGGATCTCTAGTGTGGACATTGTTCTGGCCGATATGACTTCAGACGGATCTCCAGTGTGGACATTGTTCTGTAAAACATGACATCAGGCGGATCTCTAGTGTGGACATTGTTCTGTGAAACATGACGTCAGGCGAATCTCTAGTGTGGACATTGTTCTGTAAAACATGACTTCAGGCGGATCTCTAGTGTGAACATTGTTCTGTAAAAGATGACTTCGGGCGGATCTAAAGTGTGGACATTGTTCAGACCAGATTGACTTCAAGCGGATCTCTAGTGTGGACATTGTTCTGTAAAACATGACTTCAGGCGGATCTCTAGTGTGGACATTGTTCTGTAAAACATGACTTCAGGCAGATCTCTAGTACGTGGACATTCTTCTGTAAAACATGACTTCAGACGGATCTCCAGTGTGGACATTGTTCTGTCCAACATGACTTCAGGCGGTCTCCAGTGTGAACATTGTTAGGCGGATCTCTAGTGTGAACATTGTTCTGGCCGACATGACTTCAGACGGATCTCCAGTGTGGGCATTGTTCTGTAAAACATGACTTCAGGCGGATCTCTAGTGTGAACATTGTTCTGTAAAACATGACTTCAGGCGGATCTTCAGTGTGGACATTGTTCTGTAAAACATGATTTCAGGCGGATCTCTAGTGTGGACATTGTTCTGTAAAACATGACTTCAGGCGGAACTCCAGTGTGGACATTGTTCAGACCAGCATGACTTCAAACGAATCTCTTGTGTGGACATTGTTCTGTAAAACATCACTTCAGGCGGATCTCTAGTGTGAACATTGTTCTGTAAAACATGACTTCAGTCGGATCTCTAGTGTGGAGATTGTTCTGGCCGACATGACTTCAGACGGATCTCCAGTATAGACATTGTTCTGTAAAACATGACGTCAGGCGGATCTCTAGTGTGAATATTGTTCTGTCCAACTTGACTTCACGCGGATCTCCAGTGTGGACATTGTTCAGACCAGCATGACTTCAAGCGGATCTCCAGTGTGGACATTGTTCTGTAAACATGACTTCAGGCGGATCTCTAGTGTGGACATTGTTCTGTAAAACATGACTTCAGGCGGATCTCTAGTGTGGACATTGTTCTGTAAAACATGACATCAGGCGGATCTTTAGTGTGGACATTGTTCTGTAAAACATAACTTCAAGCGGATCTCTAGTGTGGACATTGTTCTGGCCGACATGACTTCAGACGGATCTCCAGTGTTGACATTGTTCTGTAAAACATGACATCAGGCGGATCTCCAGTGTGGACATTGTTCTGTAAAACATGACTTCAGGCGGATCTCTAGTGTGAACATTGTTCTGTAAAACATGACTTCAGGCGGATCTTCAGTGTGGACATTGTTCTGTAAAACATGATTTCAGGCGGATCTCTAGTGTGGACATTGTTCTGTAAAACATGACTTCAGGCGGAACTCCAGTGTGGACATTGTTCAGACCAGCATGACTTCAAACGAATCTCTTGTGTGGACATTGTTCTGTAAAACATCACTTCAGGCGGATCTCTAGTGTGAACATTGTTCTGTAAAACATGACTTCAGTCGGATCTCTAGTGTGGAGATTGTTCTGGCCGACATGACTTCAGACGGATCTCCAGTATAGACATTGTTCTGTAAAACATGACGTCAGGCGGATCTCTAGTGTGGACATTGTTCTGTAAAACATGATTTCAGGCGGATCTCTAGTGTGGACATTGCTCTGTAAAACATGACTTCAGGCGGATCTCTAGTGTGGACATTGTTCTGTAAAACATGACTTCAGACGGATCTCCAGTGTAGACATTGTTCTGTAAAACATGACATCAGGCGGATCTCTAGTGTGAACATTGTTCTGTAAAACATGACTTCAGGCGGATCTCTAGTGTGGACATAGTTCAGACCAGCATGACTTCAGGCGGATCTCTAGTGTGGACATTGTTCTGTAAAACATGACTTCAGACGGATCTCTAGTGTGGACATTGTTCAGTAAAACATGACTTCAAGGGGATCTCGAGTGTGGACATTGTTCTGTAAAACATGACTTCAGGCGGACCTCTAGTGTGGACATTGTTCTGTAAAACATGACTTCAGGCGGATCTCTAGTGTGGACATTGTTCTGGCCGACATGACTTCAGACGGATCTCCAGTATAGACATTGTTCTGTAAAGCATGACGTCAGGCGGATCTCCAGTGTGGACATTGTTCTGTAAAACATGACTTCAGGCGGATCTCTAGTGTGGACATTGTTCTGTAAAACATGACTTCAGACGGATCTCCAGTGTGGACATTGTTCAGACCAGCATGACTTCAAGCGAATCTCTTGTGTGGACATTGTTCTGTAAAACATGACTTCAGGCGGGTCTCTAGTGTGGACATTGTTCTGTAAAACATGACTTCAGACGGATCTTCAGTGTGGACATTGTTCTGTAAAACATGATTTCAGGCGGATCTCTAGTGTGGACATTGTTCTGTAAAACATGACTTCAGGCGGAACTCCAGTGTGGACATTGTTCAGACCAGCATGACTTCAAGCGAATCAATTGTGTGGACATTGTTCTGTAAAACATGACTTCAGGCCGATCTCTAGTGTGAACATTGTTCTGTAAAACATGACTTCAGTCGGATCTCTAGTGTGGACATTGTTCTGGCCGACATGACTTCAGACGGATCTCCAGTATAGACATTGTTCTGTAAAACATGACGTCAGGCGGATCTCTAGTGTGGACATTGTTTTGTAAAACATGATTTCAGGCGGATCTCTAGTGTGGACATTGCTCTGTCCAACATGATTTCAGGCGGATCTCTAGTGTGGACATTGTTCTGTAAAACATGACTTCAGACGGATCTCCAGTGTAGACATTGTTCTGTAAAACATGACATCAGGCGGATCTCTAGTGTGAACATTGTTCTGTAAAACATGACTTTAGGCGGATCTCCAGTGTGGACATAGTTCAGACCAGCATGACTTCAGGCGGATCTCTAGTGTGGACATTGTTCTGTAAAACATGACTTCAGACGGATCTCTAGTGTGGACATTGTTCTGTAAAACATGACTTCAAGGGATCTCGAGTGTGGACATTGTTCTGTAAAACATGACTTCAGGCGGACCTCTAGTGTGGACATTGTTCTGCAAAACATGACTTCAGGCGGATCTCTAGTGTGGACATTGTTCTGGCCGACATGACTTCAGACGGATCTCCAGTATAGACATTGTTCTGTAAAACATGACGTCAGGCGGATCTCTAGTGTGGACATTGTTCTGTAAAACATGATTTCTGGCGGATCTCTAGTGTGGACATTGCTCTGTCCAACATGACTTCAGGCGGATCTCTATGTGGACATTGTTCTGTAAAACATGACTTCAGACGGATCTCCAGTGTGGACATTGTTCTGTAAAACATGACATCAGGCGGATCTCTCATGTGAATATTGTTCTGTAAAACATGACTTCAGGCGGATCTCTAGTGTGGACATAGTTCAGACCAGCATGACTTCAGGCTGATCTCTAGTGTGGACATTGTTCTGTAAAACATGACTTCAGACGGATCTCTAGTGTGGACATTGTTCTGTAAAACATGACTTCAACGTGATCTCGAGAGTGGACATTGTTCTGTAAAACATGACTTCAGGCGGACCTCTAGTGTGGACATTGTTCTGTAAAACATGACTTCACGCGGATCTCTAGTGTGGACATTGTTCTGGCCGACATGACTTCAGACGGATCTCCAGTGTGGACATTGTTCTGGCCGACATGACTTCAGGCGGATCTCTAGTGTGGACATTGTTCTGTAAAACATGACTTCAGGCGGATCTCTAGTGTGGACATTGTTCTGTAAAACATGACTTCAGGCGGAACTCCAGTGTGGACATTGTTCAGACCAGCATGACTTCAAGCGAATCAATTGTGTGGACATTGTTCTGTAAAACATGACTTCAGGCCGATCTCTAGTGTGAACATTGTTCTGTAAAACATGACTTCAGTCGGATCTCTAGTGTGGACATTGTTCTGGCCGACATGACTTCAGACGGATCTCCAGTATAGACATTGTTCTGTAAAACATGACGTCAGGCGGATCTCTAGTGTGGACATTGTTTTGTAAAACATGATTTCAGGCGGATCTCTAGTGTGGACATTGCTCTGTCCAACATGATTTCAGGCGGATCTCTAGTGTGGACATTGTTCTGTAAAACATGACTTCAGACGGATCTCCAGTGTAGACATTGTTCTGTAAAACATGACATCAGGCGGATCTCTAGTGTGAACATTGTTCTGTAAAACATGACTTTAGGCGGATCTCCAGTGTGGACATAGTTCAGACCAGCATGACTTCAGGCGGATCTCTAGTGTGGACATTGTTCTGTAAAACATGACTTCAGACGGATCTCTAGTGTGGACATTGTTCTGTAAAACATGACTTCAAGGGATCTCGAGTGTGGACATTGTTCTGTAAAACATGACTTCAGGCGGACCTCTAGTGTGGACATTGTTCTGCAAAACATGACTTCAGGCGGATCTCTAGTGTGGACATTGTTCTGGCCGACATGACTTCAGACGGATCTCCAGTATAGACATTGTTCTGTAAAACATGACGTCAGGCGGATCTCTAGTGTGGACATTGTTCTGTAAAACATGATTTCTGGCGGATCTCTAGTGTGGACATTGCTCTGTCCAACATGACTTCAGGCGGATCTCTAGTGTGGACATTGTTCTGTAAAACATGACTTCAGACGGATCTCCAGTGTGGACATTGTTCTGTAAAACATGACATCAGGCGGATCTCTCATGTGAATATTGTTCTGTAAAACATGACTTCAGGCGGATCTCTAGTGTGGACATAGTTCAGACCAGCATGACTTCAGGCTGATCTCTAGTGTGGACATTGTTCTGTAAAACATGACTTCAGACGGATCTCTAGTGTGGACATTGTTCTGTAAAACATGACTTCAACGTGATCTCGAGAGTGGACATTGTTCTGTAAAACATGACTTCAGGCGGACCTCTAGTGTGGACATTGTTCTGTAAAACATGACTTCACGCGGATCTCTAGTGTGGACATTGTTCTGGCCGACATGACTTCAGACGGATCTCCAGTGTGGACATTGTTCTGGCCGACATGACTTCAGGCGGATCTCTAGTGTGGACATTGTTCTGTAAAACATGACTTCAGGCGGATCTCTAGTGTGGACATTGTTCTGCAAAACATGACTTCAGACGGATCTCCAGTGTGGACATTAATTGTTCTGTAAAACATGTCTTCAGGCGGATCTCCAGTGTGGACATTGTTCTGTAAAACATGACTTCAGGCGGATCTCCAGTGTGGATATGTGTCAGACCAGCATGACTTCAAGCGGATCTCTAGTGTGGACATTGTTCTGCAAAACATGACTTCAGGCGGATCTCTAGTGTGGACATTGTTCTGTAAAACATGACTTCAAGCGGATCTCTAGTGTGGATATTGTTCTGTAAAACATGACTTCAGACGGATCTCCAGTGTGGACATTGTTCTGTAAAACATGACTTCAGGCGGATCTCTAGTGTGGACATTGTTCTGTAAAACATGACTTCAGACGGATCTCTAGTGTCGAGATTGTTCTGTAAAACATGACTTCAGGCGGATTTCTAGTGTGGACATTGTTCTGTAAAACATGACTTCAGACGGATCTCCAGTGTAGACATTGTTCTGTAAAACATGACTTCAGGCGGATCTCTAGTGTGGACATTGTTCTGGCCGACATTACTTCAGGCGGATCTCCAGTGTGGACATTGTTATATAAAACATGACTCAGGCGGATCTCTAGTGCGGACATTGTTCTGTAAAACATGACTTCAGACGGATCTCCTGTGTGGACATTGTTCTGTAAAACATGACTTCAGGCGGATCTCTAGTGTGGACATTGTTCTGCAAAACATGACTTCAGACGGATCTCCAGGTTGGACATTGTTCTGTAAAACATGACTTCAGGCGGATCTCTAGTGTGAACATTGTTCTGTCCAACATGACTTCGGGCGGATCTCCAGTGTGGACATTGTTCTGTAAAACATGACTTCAGGCGGATCTCTAGTGTGGACATTGTTCTGCAAAACATAACTTCAGACGGATCTCCAGTGTGGACATTGTTCTGTAAAACATGACTTCAGGCGGATCTCTAGTGTGAACATTGTTCTGTCCAACATGACTTCAAGCGGATCTCCAGTGTGGACATTGTTCTGTAAAACATGGCTTCAGGCGGATCTGTAGTGTGGACATTTTCTGTAAAACATGACTTCAGGCGGATCTCTAGTGTGGACATTGTTCTGTAAAACATGACTTCAGGCGATCTCTAGTGTGGACATTGTTCTGCAAAACATGACTTCAGACGGATCTCCAGTGTGGACATTGTTCTGTAAAACATGACTTCAGGCGGATCTCTAGTGTGAACATTGTTCTGTCCAACATGACTTCGGGGGGATCTCCAGTGTGGACATTGTTCCGTAAACATGACGTCAAGCGGATCTCTAGTGTGGACATTGTTCTGCAAAACATGACTTCAGACGGATCTCCAGTGTGGACATTAATTGTTCTGTAAAACATGTCTTCAGGCGGATCTCCAGTGTGGACATTGTTCTGTAAAACATGACTTCAGGCGGATCTCCAGTGTGGATATTGTTCAGACCAGCATGACTTCAAGCGGATCTCTAGTGTGGACATTGTTCTGCAAAACATGACTTCAGGCGGATCTCTAGTGTGGACATTGTTCTGTAAAACATGACTTCAAGCGGATCTCTAGTGTGGATATTGTTCTGTAAAACATGACTTCAGACGGATCTCCAGTGTGGACATTGTTCTGTAAAACATGACTTCAGGCGGATCTCTAGTGTGGACATTGTTCTGTAAAACATGACTTCAGACGGATCTCTAGTGTCGAGATTGTTCTGTAAAACATGACTTCAGGCGGATTTCTAGTGTGGACATTGTTCTGTAAAACATGACTTCAGACGGATCTCCAGTGTAGACATTGTTCTGTAAAACATGACTTCAGGCGGATCTCTAGTGTGGACATTGTTCTGGCCGACATTACTTCAGGCGGATCTCCAGTGTGGACATTGTTATATAAAACATGACTCAGGCGGATCTCTAGTGCGGACATTGTTCTGTAAAACATGACTTCAGACGGATCTCCTGTGTGGACATTGTTCTGTAAAACATGACTTCAGGCGGATCTCTAGTGTCTGGCCGACATGACTTCAGGCGGATCTCTAGTGTGGACATTGTTCTGTAAAACATGACGTCAGACGGATCTCCAGTGTGGATATTGTTCTGTAAAACATGACTTCAGGCGGATCTCTAGTGTGGACACTGTTCTGGCCGACATGACTTCAGACGGATCTACAGTGTGGGCATTGTTCGTAAAAGATGACTTCAGGCAGATCTCTAGTGTCTGTCCGACATGACTTCAGGCGGATCTCTAGTGTGGGCATTGTTCTGTAAAACATGACTTCAGGCGGATCTCTAGTGTGGACATTGTTCTGACCGACATGACATCAGACGGATCTCCAGTGTGGGCATTGTTCTGTAAAACATGACTTCAGGCGGATCTCTAGTGTGGACATTGTTCAGACCAGCATGATTTCAAACGGATCTCCAGTGTGGACATTGTTCTGTAAAACATGACTTCAGACAATACTTCAGGCGGATCTCTAGTGTCTGGCCGACATGACTTCAAACGGATCTCTAGTGTGGACATTGTTCTGGCCGAGATGACTTCAGGCGGATCTCTAGTGTGGACAATGGGCGATATGACTTCAAGCGGATCTCTAGTGTGGACAATGACCGATATGACTTCAAGCGCATCTCTAGTGTGGACAATGGCCGATATGACTTCAAGCTGATCTCTAGTGTGGACAATGACCGATATGACTTCAAACGGATCTGTAGTGTGGACATTGTTCTGGTCGAGATGACTTCAGGCGGATCTCTAGTATTTGGCCGACATGATTTCATGTGGATCTCTAGCGTGGACAATGGCCGATATGACTCAAGCAGATCTCTAGTGTGGACAATAACAGATATGACTTCAGGAGAATCTCTAGTGTCTGGC
>CM031614.1:77900728-77905728 GCA_018398815.1 Conus ventricosus
GTACACGATCAATGACAGCTGCACGATTCAATGAACATGGCTGACAAAGATTCAATGAACATGGCTGACACGATTCAATGAACATGGCTGACACGATTCAATGAACATGGCTGACACGATTCAATGAACATGGCTGACACGATTCAATGAACATGGCTGACACGATTCAATGAACATGGCTGACACGATTCAATGAACATGGCTGACACGTTAATGAACATGGTGAACGATTCAATGCACATGGCTGCAACGATTCAATGAACATGGCTGAACGATTCAATGAACATGGCTGACACGATTCAATGCACATGGCTGCAACGATTCAATGAACATGGCTGACACGATTCAATGAACATGGCTGCAACGATTCAATGAACATGGCTGCAACGATTCAATGAACATGGCTGCAACGATTCAATGCATAATGCACTTCAGGTATGAAACTAGCGAACATGGCTGCAACGATTCAATGCATAATGCACTTCAGGTATGAAACTAGCGAACATAGCTGCAACGATTCAATGCATAATGCACTTCAGGTATGAAACTAGCGAACATAGCTGCAACGATTCAATGCATAATGCACTTCAGGTATGAAACTAGCGAACATAGCTGCAACGATTCAATGCATAATGCACTTCAGGTATGAAACTAGCGAACATAGCTGCAACGATTCAATGCACAATGCACTTCAGGTATGAAACTAGCGAACATAGCTGCAACGATTCAATGCATAATGCACTTCAGGTATGAAACTAGCGAACATGGCTGCAACGATTCAATGCATAATGCACTTCAGGTATGAAACTAGCGAACATGGCTGCAACGATTCAATGCACAATGCACTTCAGGTATGAAACTAGCGAACATAGCTGCAACGATTCAATGCACAATGCACTTCAGGTATGAAACTAGCGAACATAGCTGCAACGATTCAATGAACATGGCTGCAACGATTCAATGAACATGGTTCATGCAACGATTCAATGAACATGGCTAGCAACGATTCAATGCACATGGCTGCACCGATTCAATGAACATGGCTGCAACGATTCAATGAACATGGCTGACACGATTCAATGAACATGGCTGACACGATTCAATGAACATGGCTCACACGATTCAATGAACATGGCTGCAACGATTCAATGCACATGGCTGCAACGATTCAATGCACATGGCTGCAACGATTCAATGCACATGGCTGCAACGATTCAATGCACATGGCTGCAACGATTCAATGCACATGGCTGACACGATTCAATGAACATGGCTGACACGATTCAATGAACATGGCTGCAACGATTCAATGCAAATCACTTCAGTATGAAACTAGCGAACATAGCTGCAACGATTCAATGCATAAATGCATTTCAGGTATGAAACTAGCGAACATAGCTGCAACGATTCAATGCATAATGCACTTCAGTATGAAACTAGCGAACATAGCTGCAACGATTCAATGCATAATGCACTTCAGGTATGAAACTATCGAACATAGCTGCAAACGAATCAATGCATAATGCCTTCAGGTAAAGAAATAGGAAATAGTGAACGATTTTAATTTCATAGCACTTCAGTTAAAACTACAGAACATAGCTGCAACGATTCAATGCAAATGCACTTCAGTAAGAACAAGCGAACATGGGTGCAACGATTCAAGAAATGCCCTACAGGTTGAACTAACGAACTAGCTGCAACGATTCAATGCATAAAGCATCAGGTTAAATTAGCGAAATAGCTGCAACGATTCAATCATAATGCACTTCAAAGGTATGAAACTAGCGAACATGCTGCAACGATTCAATGGATAATGCCACTTCATATGAAGGAAAATAGTGCAAGATTCAATGAAGGACTGCAAGATTCAAATGAACATCTGCAACGTTCAATGAACATGGCTGCAACGATCAATGCACATGCGCAACGATTAATGAAATGGCCTTCAGAAGATTAATGAACCATGTGCACGATTCAATGAAATGGCTGCACGATTCAAGAACATGGGTGACACGATTCAATAAAATGGCCCCACGATTTAATGCAACATGGCTGCAACGATTCATGCAATGCTCAACGAATTAATGCACATGCCTTGCAAGATAATGCAAATGTCCAACGATCAATGACAAAGCATTCAGATAAATGCAATAGCTGACAACGATTCAAGAACATGGCTGCACGATTCAATGAACAGGGCTTCACGATTCAATGAACATGGCTGCAACGATTCAATGCCTGCTATACGTTCAATGAACATGGGCGTCAATAACTGCACACGATTCAATGAACATGCTGAACGATCATGAACATGCTGCAACGATTACAGCAAACACTGCAAATAATGCAAATGCGAACATTCAAGCACAGTCAACGTCAATGCACTTGGGCAAGATTCAATGACAGGCTGCAACGATTCAATGCACAATGCACATTGTGAAACTACACGAATAAGCTGCAACGATTCAATGATAATGCACTTCATGCTATGAACTAGGAATAGCGACATCGCTGCAATGCATCAATGCATTCAGTTAGGAAAAGCAACATAGCTGCAACGATTTAATGCATAATGCACTTCAGGTATGAAACTAGCGAACATAGCTGCAACGATTCAATGCATAATGCACTTCAGTATGAAACTACGAACATAGCTGCAACGATTCAATGCATAATGCACTTCAGTATGAAACTAGCGAACATAGCTGCAACGATTCAATGCATATGCACTTCATGAAACTAGCGAACAAGCGCCACATTCAATGCACAATGCACTTCAGGTATGAAACAGCGAACATGGCTGCAACGATTCATGCATAATGCACTTAGGTATGAAACTAGCGAACATAGCTGCAACGATTCAATGCAACTAGTCTGAAAACTAGCGAACATAGCGCACGATTCAATGCATAATGCATTCAGGTATGAAACTAGCGAACATGGCTGCAACGATTCAAGCATAAAGCACTTCAGGTATGAAACTAGCGAACATAGCTGCAACGATCATGAACATGGCTGCAACGATTCAATGAACTGGCTGCAACGATTCAATGAAACATGCGCAACGATTCAATGCACTGGCTGCAAACGATTCAATGAAATGGCCTGCAACGATTCAATGACAAACGATTCAATGAACATGGCTGACACGATTCAATGAACATGGCTGACCACGATTCAATGCACATGGCTGCACGATTCAATGCACAGCTCAACGATTCAATGCACATGGCTGCAACGATTCAATGCACATGGCTGCAACGATCAATGCACATGGCTGCAACGATTCAATGCACATGGCTGAACGATTCAATGCACATGCTGACACGTTCAATGAACATGGCTGACTGATTCAATGACCTGGCTGAACGATTCAATGCATATGCACTTCAGGTATGAAACAGCGAACATGCTGCAACGATTCAATGATAATGCACTTCAGGTAGAAACTAGCGAACATAGCTGCAACGATTCAAGCACAATGCACTTCAGCTATGAAACAGCGAACATAGCTGCAACGATCAATGCTAATGCACTTCAGTATGAAATAGCAACATAGCTGCAACGATTCAATGCATAATCATTCGGTATGAAACTAGCGAACATAGCTGCAACGTTCATGCTAATGCACTTCAGGTAGAAACTGCGAACATAGCTGCAACGATTCAATGGCATAATGCATTCAGGATGAAACTAGCGAACAAGCTGCAACGATTCAATGCATAATGCACTTCACTATGAAACTAGCGAACATAGCTGCAACGATTCAATGCATAATGCACTTCAGGTATGAAACTAGCGAACTAGCTGCAACGATTCAATGCGTAATGCACTTCACTATGAAACTAGCGAACATAGCTGCAACGATTCAATGCATAATGCACTTCAGGTATGAAACTAGCGAACATAGCTGCAACGATTCAATGCACAATGCACTTCAGCTATGAAACTAGCGAACATAGCTGCAACGATTCAATGCATAATGCACTTCAGGTATGAAACTAGCGAACAATAGCTGCAACGATTCAATGCATAATGCACTTCAGGTATGGGAAACTAGCGAACAGGCTGCAACGATTCAATACATAATGCACTTCAGGTATGAAACTAGCGAACATAGCTGCAACGATTCAATGCATAATGCACTTCAGGTATGAAACTAGCGAACATAGCTGCAACGATTCAATGCATAATGCACTTCAGCTATGAAAATAGCGAACATAGCTGCAACGATTCAATGCATAATGCACTTCAGCTATGAAACTAGCGAACATAGCTGCGACGATTCAATGCTAATGCACTTCAGGTTTTGAAACTAGCGAAAATAGCTGCAACGATTCAATGCATAATGCACTTCAGCTATGAAACTAGCGAACATAGCTGCAACGATTCAATGCTAAGCACTTCAGGTATAAATAGCGAAATTTCTGCAACGATTCAAGCATAATGCACTTCAGGTATGAAACTACGACATACGCAACGATTCAATGCAAATGCACTTCAGCTATGAAACTAGCAACAACTGCAACGATTCAATGCTATCACTTCAGCTATAACAGCGACATGCGGGAACGATTCAATGCAAAGCACTTCGGTAGAAACTAGCAACAAGCTGCAACGTTCAAGCATAATGCCTTCAGTATGAACTAGCGAACATGTGCAATTCATGCATAATGCACTTCAGTATGAACACGAACTAGCTGCAACGATCAATGATATGCACTTCAGGAGAACTACGAAGATCGCTGATACGATATAGTGACTACGAATCTGACTAGCGAGCATGCTGATAGCGAGATAGTGATAGGAAATAGCTGACTCGGATAGCGACAGCGACATAGCTGATAGCGGCAACGGAACGATTGCAAGCCAAACAGAACGATTAGACACGCGCAAAAGTAAACTGATTTTCAACCTTGATGTGCAAATCCCGAGGGCTTGGAAGCAACTTGATCTTTGCAAACAGAATGACTTGGGTCTCAATTCAATGTACAACACCA
>CM031614.1:77915728-77918228 GCA_018398815.1 Conus ventricosus
GCCATTGCACCGAGACAGCGCTCCTTAAGATAGCAAACGATCTCCTCATAGCTGTTGATGAAAACAAAGTTTTCTCTTCTCTCTCTCTTAGATTTGTCTGCTGCTTTTGATACAATAGATCACTCCATTCTTCTCTCAAGACTCAACACTTCTTTTGGTCTTTCTGGTTCTGTCCTTTCCTGGTTCTCTTCATATCTCTCTGATCGCACGCGATCTGTTTCAGTGAAAGGTGTTAAGTCTCCAGCAAGAGCACTTCAGTTTGGTGTTCCTCAGGGATCTGTCCTGGGACCGGTTTTGTTTGTGCTGTACACCCAGCCTCTCTCGGCCATTATCAGCCAACACTCTCTCCTTCACCACAGCTTTTCAGATGACAACCAGCTGTATATCTCTGCCCATATCAGTCAGCTTCATGAAATAATCTCCTTTTCTCAAGCATGCATTACCGATGTTAAATCATGGATGCACAATAAAAAGCTACAACTTAACGCAGACAAAACTGAAATAATCCTCATTGCTTCGAAACACACTTTTAGAACTTATTCTCTCCCTAGTTCTATAAATGTTGATGGAAATGAAATAAATCTATCAGTGTCTGTTCGTAACCTCGGCGTTACACTCGACCAAACTCTCTCTTTCAAACAACATATCTCTAATGTGTGCAAGTCCTGCTACCTTGAACTTCGTAGAATGAGCTCAGTTCGCCGCTTTCTTACTCAAAATGCTCTGAAGACTCTAATCTGTGCTTTTGTCCTGTCTCGGCTCGACTATTGTAACTCCCCTCCTTGCCGGTTGTCCCTTAACGCTCATCTCTAAACTTCAAAAAGTTTAGAACAATGCCGCCCGTCTGATCTCCCGCTCCTCTAGATCTGATCACATATCACCAATTCTGTCTTCCTTACACTGGCTCCCAATTCAGTCTCGCATTGACTTTAAAGTTCTCCTCCTGGTTTTCAAATCACTGAATAATCTGGCTCCCTCCTACCTCTCTGACCTCCTCCATCTCTATGTTCCGTCTCGCAACTTACGCTCATCCACTGATTCTCGTCTGCTTCGGCTTCCCTCCGCTCGCCTGAAAACTTCAGGCCAACGATCTTTCTCTTACCAGGCACCTGCTCTGTGGAATAGTCTCCCTTCTTCATTGCGTAACACGGACTCTTTAGAGACTTTTAAAACCTCCCTAAAGACACATCTTTTCCCTCGGACTGATTAACCATATCCAGTTACCACTGTGCGCGTGTTTGCTGGTGTTGAACGCGCTCCTGTGTCTGTCTGCGTGTGAGAGTCCCCCCCCCCCCCCCCCCCCGGCGGGTGTGGTGTGTGTGTGTGTGTGTGTGTGTGTGTGTGTGTGTGTGTGTGTGTGTGTGTGTGTGGCGCGCGCGCTTTGAATTAGAATTATAATTGTTATCATGTTTTTCTGTAATATGCGCTTTGGGCTCTTGCGAGGTAAAGCGCTCTATAAATATCCTTTTACATTACATTACACACACACACACACACACACACACACACACACACACACACACACCACACCTCTCTCTCTCTCTCTCTCTCTCTCTCTCTCTCTCTCTCTCTCTCTCTCTCTCTCTCTCTCTCTCTCACACACACACACACACACACACACACATACACACACACTCTCTCTCTCTCATTCATACACACTCTCTCTCTCTCACTCTCCTCTCTCTCTCTCTCTCTCTCTCTCTCTCTCTCTCTCTCTCTCTCTGTCTCACACACACTCACACACACGCTCTCTCTCTCTCTCCTCTCTTACTCACTCACACACACAAACACACACACACACACACACTCCTCTCTCTCTCTCTCTCTCTCTCTCTCTCTCTCTCTCTCTCTCTTTCTCCCCCTCTCACTCATTCACAAGAACAAGAACAAGACAAATCGACTATCTACTTCAATTGGTAATTCATGATTAGAACATCTAAATTTGATAAGAGGGTAAATATACACATCTGGTAAGTTAGAAATATATTTCTCCTCCTTAACATCAGATTTATAAACATTTGTAGAAAAAACATTTACTGTTTCAATGCCATGACGTCTGTAAAAGATTGATTGCTCCAAACACAACCAAAACCAGATTGTACAAGTATGTTTTCAATGCACGTTAACCAGGGAGACACAGGTACTGCGCTATTGTGCAAATGTAACATGAAAGAATAAAACCTAACCGACATTTTTTTCAACAGGAGATTGAACCAAACTAGCCCCAAAATCGAATCATTCGGACAAAGACTGTAATTGATAAAGGGTAACGTCTTGTTTCGCCATAAATCATGTTTGCCAGGGAACTTCTTTTTAAGCGAAACACACACACACACACACACACACACACACACACACACACACACACACACACACACACACACACACACGAAGCATATATTATGGACGTGTCAAAACTGTGAGGCACAGTAAGAAGTTTTCGTTTCCAATCCTGTCACTTGAAGGTCAAAAACAGTTCTGAAAGGGAACGGGTGTTCTG
>CM031614.1:77928228-77943228 GCA_018398815.1 Conus ventricosus
CGGTTTTCTTGTAGGCATCGTTCCTTTATTTGCACCGTCCGGGTGCATGCCACCTCGGTTGGTCTTGAAAGATAGCACACTGAACACCATTCAAATTTAGTAGATAAAGGAGTTTTAAAATAAAATAAAAAAGAAGAAGAAGAATATCGATCGCGCGCGCGCAGCAGCGCGCACATAGGCACACACACACACACACACACACACACACACACACACACACACACACACACACACACACACACACTACCCGTGCGTGACTCAGTGAACCACGAACAAAGTTCTTTCTCCCCACACACACACACACACAGAGAGAGAGAGAGAGAGAGAGAGAGAGAGAGAGAGAGAGAGAGAGAGAGAGAGAGAGAGAGGCTCTGAGTGATTCGGTAAACGATGAATCTAGTTCTTTGTCGCTTTATAGGCGAGTACATTACAAGGTCACGTCATCGCTACACACCGCACAGATCAAGGCAGGTCACCACTACACACCGCACAGATCAGGCCACGTCACCACTACACAGCACACAGATCAAGGCAGGTCACCACTACACACCGCACAGATCAGGCCACGTCACCACTACACACCGCACAGATCAGGCCACGTCACCACTACATAACGCACAGATCAGTGCAGTCACCACTACACACCGCACAGATCAGGCCACGTCACCACTACACACCGCACAGATCAGACCACGTCACCACTACACACCGCACAGATCAGACCACGTCACCACTACACACCGCACAGATCAGACCACGTCACCACTACACACCGCACAGATCAGTGCACGTCACCACTACACACCGCACAGATCAGGCCACGTCACCACTACACACCGCACAGATCAGACCACGTCACTACTACACACCGCACAGATCAGTGCAGGTCACCACTACACACCGCACAGATCAGGCACGTCACCACTACACACCACACAGATCAAGGCAGGTCACCACTACACACCGCACAGATCAGGCCACGTCACCACTACACACCGCACAGATCAGGCCACGTCACCACTACACACCGCACAGATCAGGCCACGTCACCACTACACACCGCACAGATCAGGCCACGTCACCACTACACACCGCACAGATCAGTGCAGGTCACCACTACACACCGCACAGATCAGTGCAGGTCACCACTACACACCGCACAGATCAAGGCAGGTCACCACTACACACCGCACAGATCAAGGCAGGTCACCACTACACACTGCACAGATCAGGCCACGTCACCACTACACACCGCACAGATCAAGGCAGGTCACCACTACACACTGCACAGATCAGGTCACGTCACCACTACACACCGCACAGATCAAGGCAGGTCACCACTACACACCGCACAGATCAAGCCACATCACCACTACACACCGCACAGATCAGCCACGTCACCACTACACACCGCACAGATCAGGCCACGTCACCACTACACACCGCACAGATCAAGCCACATCACCACTACACACCGCACAGATCAGTCACGTCACCACTACACACCGCACAGATCAGGTCACGTCACCACTACACACCGCACAGATCAGGCCACGTCACCACTACACACCCGCACAGATCAGGCCACGTGACCACTACACACCGCACAGATCAAGGCAGGTCACCACTACACACCGCACAGATCAAGGCAGGTCACCACTACACACCGCACAGATCAGGCCACGTGACCACTACACAACGCACAGATCAAGGCAGGTCACCACTACACACCGCACAGATCAAGGCAGGTCACCACTACACACCACACAGATCAAGGCAGGTCACCACTACACACCGCACAGATCAGACCACGTCACCACTAGAACACCGCACAGATCAAGGCAGGTCACCACTACACACCGCACAGATCAGACCACGTCACCACTACACACTGCACAGATCAAGGCAGGTCACCACTACACACCGCACAGATCAGGCCACGTCACCACTACACACCGCACAGATCAAGCCACGTCACCACTACACACCGCACAGATCAGGCCACGTCACCACACACACCGCACAGATCAGACCACGTCACCACTACACACACGCATTGATCAAGCCACATCACCACTACACACCGCACAGATCAGACCACGTCACCGCTACAACACCGCACAGATCAGACCACGTCACCGCTACACACCGCACAGATCAGACCACGTCACCACTACACACCGCACAGATCAGACCACGTCACCACTACATATCGCACAGATCAGGCCACGTCACCACTACACACCGCACAGATCAGGCTACGTCACCACTACACACCGCACAGATCAGGCCACGTCACCGCTACACACCGCACAGATCAACCACGTCACCACTACACACCCGCACAGATCAGGCCACGTCACCGCTACACACCGCACAGATCAGACCATGTCACCACTACACACCGCACAGATCAGACCACGTCACCACTACATATCGCACAGATCAGGGCACGTCACCACTACACACCGCACAGATTAGGTGCGAGCAGACACACAGACAAGGATACAGATATGATGAGGGAAACTACGGAAGAACGAACGGACCACGTGGGCATACACACACGCACATGAAATCAACCCAAAGGTGTGCTCCACACGTGTTCCAAAATGGGAGAAACAAAAATCACAACCGAAGACGTTAATCTATATACAAAGTTTTTAAAATATCCTTTTGTATGGTTTGCAGATAACACAAACGAGTACTAACCAGTTGATCAACCAACCAACGAATGGATCAGCCAACTACACAATCAGGTAAGCAACCAATCAAGGTCACAACAAACAAACAAACATTCAGCATGATAACATAGGAAGAGTGATTTTCCTCTGAGATGAAAAACAGGAAGAGCAAAATTGGCCCCAGTAAACAAAAACAAACGAAAAAATGGAGGACGCGTGTAGTGTGGGCACGTGCGGAGACAAAAGAGGGAGGGGAGCTTGGGGAGGAACAAGGAAGGTGTGGGATGGGACAGGGGAAGAAGGGAGGGGGCGAAAGGAGATGAGGGGTGGGGGTAAAGAAAGAGATGTGATGTTCTCTGTGGACTGGTTACACGCCGTGGTGAATGATCCCGAACTCTACATCATCCATGTCGGGGGTTTTGTGGCATAGCAACATTTTGAGGCACTGGAAAATTAAATCGAAAATAGTTGATATTGACCACCCGCACTCACTCCCAATCCTCCCCCCCCCCCCCCCCCCCCCCCGCCAATCCCTAACTTCTTTTTTTGTTTTGTTTTGGATCCAAACAAATACCATCAAGCATAATGTAATAATGCATGAACTGCCCTATATCTGAAGTCACCAGTATTTGCATGCAATGGAGTCCTCCGAATCGTCCCATTCCGATCATTTCAATCTGTCTGCTTGGAACACCCACCCAGCACGTGTCTGGAACGCCATACCGAAGAACAGAATGGAAATAAAAAAAACTTTCACGCACGAGTAACATTCTGAGATTCTGAGACCAAGCCAATGGTTCTTGTCGTTGCTTTAGTGCATCCACTTTTGGCGTGTTGCCGCATTAGCACATTGAGAATCTACCGGTAAATACGTCATGGGGTGCATGATGGATCGGCGAAGTGTGTTACGACCACAAAATGATTTATGTTGCAATGGTACAATGCGAAAGAACGCCTTGCGTGCCCGCGCAATTTGTCGCAAATCTACCAACATTAAAACAACACACAAACAAACAAACGATCAAACAAAAAACAACAAACAAACAAATAAAACTTAAAATGCCGCAAACAAGCGTCAGTCACAGTAATTTTATGCCAGCATTTAAGGGACATATTGTTGCTGAAAACACAACATACTGACTTCCACGCACGCGGTGATTGCTTTCCCGGCACACATTGTCCCTGGCGACAAGATTTTCCGGGGGTGTCATTACAAAGGAAATCACTGCACCGGCAATAGTGTGTGCCTGCGCAAATGTGTGCGTGTGCGCGTGTGTGTGCGCTCGTGCGCGCGCGCGCGCGCGCGTGTGTAGTTGTGTGTGTGTGTTGTGTGTGTGTGTGTGTGTGTGTGTGTGTGTGTGTGTGGTGTGTGTGGTGTGCTCGCGCGCGCGTTTGGGTATGTACATGTCAGTGATTTGCTCGATGTTTTGACCGAGAAGGTCTGTATTTCTCTAGTTATAAACCGCCGAGTTTGATTCTGCATCTCGCCCAGCACCTTTGCTGGTTGTGATTAGGCTGTCGCCGCCTGCGTCAGACATCTGTAGTCTACACGAAGCCTTACACGTCCTCGGTATCAACGAATGATTTCCAATTTCAGTCAGATACAACTTCACAATAAACGTCAAAATCAGAACAACAACACGCGAGTGCTTGGTATGTGTTCAAATGTTACCATGACCTTCGTGCAAAGGCAATGGCAGTAGAGCATTCTTCAGTAGCAACTCCAAACAGAAGAGCGCAAAAAAATTGTACAGACCGACACCTACGTGCATGCATACATACATGTCCTTCACACGCTATCTTCACCATCTTCTCATTGGCTCCCCAGTTAGTGCCCGCAAGTTCGCGCATGACCACTGCGTGGCTTTCGCTACAGCTTACTGGATGGCAGCTTTCCATGGCCGCCATTTGCATAACTATTATTGTTATTATTACATTGGGTATTATATAGCGCCTATCCTCGGTCACAGACCAAGCTCTAAGCGCTTTACAATAAACACACTACCTCACTCACTCAACGGGCTGCCTACCCAGGTAGAGCCGGCCGAAGAGCAGCCTACTGGCGCTCATTCAGTCGTTTCCCGTAACCATTCAAATATCAGTCACTCATTTTCGTTTATTTCATTTATTCCTCCAGTTTCTCACATAGTATGCATACGATGTTTTATACGTGTCCTCCATTTCCACCGGTACACGATGGCACACGATAGCAGTAAAGTGACAATTTTTTGTGGCTTGGTAAGAAATACCAGGCGGCTATCTTCAACTACATCAATTTTGCCAGGCAGGCGGGAACCCCCCTGCTCTTTTCGATTTTCAACTGCTGTGGGTTCTTTAACGTGTGCAGGGGGCCAGGAAGGCACACGGGTCCGACTCGCTTATAGTCCCCATCCGATGGACTTGACGTTCAGTTCGATTTGTCATTCAAACTGGGAAAGAAAGGGCGAGAAAGGCAGGGCTCGAACCCACGCACTTCTCACACGTTGGATTGGCAGGCGAACGTCTTAACCACTTTGCCACCTTTTTTCCTTTGCTACTTTGTGATCGTACTTTATCATTATTATCATTATCATTTTATCATTAGAATAATAATAATTATTATTATTATGAATACTTATGTAGCCCCTATCCTCGGCTAGAGACCAAGCTCTAAGCTCTAACGGGCTGCCCACAAGGGTAGTGCCGACTGAAGAGCTGCCAGTTGGCGCTTCATTCAGTCGTTTCCTGTGTCATCCAGTCAATATCGTTCAACATCGTTCACTCCATTTTCATTACTTCATTCACTCTTTCCATTTCTCATGCAGGGTGCATGCTGTGTGTAACATGTCATCCATACCAACGGCCAAACTGGCCTTCTCTTCTGAAAGTTGGTGATGGGATTTTACGTGTGTATAAGATGTGCGTGCTTTCACACACGGAACTTCGGCTTATAGTCTCATTCGAAGGACTGTATGGGAAATGGAGTCAGAACCAATGTCAACTCGGAACGGGAAATCACCCTGTGCCGAAACGGCCCGGCGGAGAATCGAACTTGCAACCCCAGGATCACCAAGATAACGAGTCTGGCGCTCTACCACTGAGCTATTCCGACCCTCAGGGTTGTCTGTCTCTCCTGGGTTGGCGGGTAACGGGGTGTCTGTTACCATGACAGCCTGAAGAGGGACATGAAGCATTTCTCCTCGTTTGTCTGGTGGCTCCCCTCTTCGGTCCAGGTTGCAGGGGGTTCTTTATCGTCATCTGGGGACCATCAGCAGGGGGTTCTTTATCGTCATTTGGGGACCATCAGCAGGGGGTTCTTTATCGTCATCTGGGGACCATCAGCAGGGGGTTCTTTATCGTCATCTGGGGACCATCAGCAGGGGGTTCTTTATCGTCATCGGGGACCATCAGCAGGGGGTTCTTTATCGTCATCTGGGGACCATCAGCAGGGGGTTCTTTATCGTCATCTGGGGACCATCAGCAGGGGGTTCTTTATCGTCATCGGGGGACCATCAGCAGGGGGTTCTTTATCGTCATCTGGGGACCATCAGCAGGGGTTCTTTATCGTCATCTGGGGACCATCAGCAGGGGGTTCATTATCGTCATCTGGGGACCATCAGCAGGGGGTTCTTTATCGTCATCTAGGGACCATCAGCAGGGAGTTCTTTATCGTCATCTGGAGACCATCAGCAGGGGGTTCTTTATCGTCATCTGGGGACCATCAGCAGTGGGTTCTTTATCGTCATCTGGGGACCATCAGCAGGGGGTTCTTTATCGTCATCTGGGGACCATCAGCAGGGGGTTCTTTATCGTCATCTGGGGACCATCAGCAGGGGGTTCATTATCGTCATCTGGGGACCATCAGCAGGGGGTTCTTTATCGTCATCTGGGGACCATCAGTTGCTGTTGCAGTCTACTTCTTTGTACAGCAGCACGTCTTGGACACATATAGAATGCCTTGATCGTCGTGACCTCTCTCTCCTCTCTCTCTCTCTCTCTCCTCTCTCTCTCTCTCTCTCTCTCTCTCTCTTCTCTCTCACACACACACACACACAACACACACACACACACACACACACACACACACACACACACATCTGCCGTCCTCTCTTTATTATTGTTATAATCATTTTTAACCATCATTATTTATTTTATTATTATATATTATTATCATTATTATTATTATCATCAGCATTACTTTTATCATTATTTCTTTACTACTATTGTTGTTATTATCATTATCATTATTATTATTATCAATACTATTTCATTATTGCTATCATCATTACATGAATATTATTATCATTATATTTATTATTATTATCATATTGTTATCACTATCTCTATTATTATCATTGTTGTTATTATGATATCATTATTATTATTATCATCATGATCATCCTTATCATTATTATCATTATTACTGTTGTTGCTGTTGTTGTTGTTGTTGTTAGTCGTGTCGTTGTTGCTACTACTGCTATTATCATCATCATCATCTTTATCATCATCATCGTTATCATTATCGTTATTACTACTATTATTTTTATTATAAGTATCATCATCATGATTATTATTATCATTGCTATGATTATCATTATTGTTGATGTTGTTTTAGCTTATTGTTGTTATTGTTATAATTATCATCACAACGACTACTACAACTACTACTACTACTACTGCTACTATCATTGTTGTAATCATCATTACTGCCATCATTATCATCGTCATTACCATAAACAGCCCGATACACACTGCTATCTTTCCACAGACCAACATTTTCATCTTCAGTCTTTACACAACACGGAGCTGGGCTCTGCAAACAAGCGGAGTGGGTGGCATTTTCCAGTTTGCCTTGATGTCCATTTTTCCCTTTGTACGGTAGAATACTATCCTTCAGCTGAACGAACACGACTTTCTACTAAACAGACTCTCTCTCTCTCTCTCTCTCTCTCTCTCTCTCCCTCTCTCTCTCTCTCTCTCTCTCTCTCTCTCTCTCTCTCCCCCCTACACACACACACCACACACACACACACACACACACACACACACATTTTCTCTCTCTCTCTCTCTCTCTCTCTCTCTCTCTCTTCTCTCTCTCTCTCTCTCTCATCATGATAATTATGAACATCACATTGATGACAATATGTGCAGGTAGCAATACGTGCCTATATTTACAGGATATATACGTTGTCGCCGGCGACAAGATATACCGCAACACTACTCCTACCCTGTACCTTGAACCAAGGTGTCATGGGGGACCCAGTACGTCCTCACCGCCCAATGCAATCCAGTTCACAATGCTCTTAGCCCAGCTACCCACGAAAGGCATACATCAGGGCTGCAACCCATTAAAAGTTCATTCTCGATGCAGCTGTTAAACAATCAAACAAGCGAACAAAAAGTCTCATAAAACAGGTTTTTCATTAACACCCAAGAACCGCTTTAAAAAATAATTAAAAAAACACTACTTTCTTCCATAAATAGGAGAAAAAAGAAAAACAGATATCTTTCAGGAACTCAAACACCACATCAGGTAGAACATCTGTGAACAAAGTTTTCAGTGAATCTACGTTTGTGAAATATTCATGTCTGACGTCACGTAAGTCCCAACACTTTGAAGAACATGTTTCATACCAAGTGGTACATTGCAAGGAATGCAACCACAGAGCTTCTTGAGCTTTTCATTGAAAGACACGACTGCGTTTGTTTGTTTTTAAGTCAGAAAAAGTTCTCCTTGTGTGAAGGGGAAGCTTGTGACAGCTTCCTAAACTTCGCAAATACACATGTATACATTTCTGGCAAAATTCGGTTTTAACTTTCGAACAAGAACGTGTACGCAAATAACTCATAATTACAATACAGTTTGGAAACCCTAAGGAAAACCACGCTGCAATGATCAGACCTCAGACAGAACTGATGTGGAAAGTTAAAAAGAAAAAGAAGTCGGCAGTTGAGGGCACTTGAGGCTGTTGACAACAACGGCACCTAAAGCAGAGAGGGCATCAGAAAGATTGAGAGAGACTTCCAATGAACACTAGGAGACCCTTACATTACACACCGAACGGCGCTTGCTAAAACCTGCAACGAGAGATTTTTTGTTGGGCGGCAAAGGCCAGCGGCTGGATAAACAGGGACCACAAACTCGGGGACGCCCATTCCTCATGAGGAGGATGTGTTATGAATAATGCCCGCATACCTCATGTCCAACCCATCCACCTTTTCTCTCTCTCACACCCACGCATACAAGCATCGTTTGTCTGACCGGCGCAGAATACAACCAGAGAGAGAGACACCGCGGTCCCCACAAGGAAATAAACAAAACACACCCAAGGACATACAGAGTATAGGAGTTTCCTCGCATCAAAAGACAATACACATATGGGGGAAAAAAAGAATTACTAATTTTCCCCGTGGTAGAATGATTGAAAGTCGTAAGCGTTGTGTTCAAGTGTAGGCATTTATCTACAATTTTGCGTCTTTAAAACCACACGGCAATGTCAACATCAAAACAATAAATTTCACTCCTTTAGACGCTGTTAAACAATCGGACAAGTCAAAAGAGAGAAAACAACAACCGTCACCATTGTAACTGACTTAACCGTTTCGCAAAGAAAACTTTAATTTTGAGTTTCTCCTTAAACAAAACCTATTATCACCATCATGACTTTGTCAGCTGTTTGCACAGATAACTTCAATCATGACTTTCTCCTTTAAACAAAATCTATTACCAGTATGACTGACTCAGTTGTTTGCAAAGAAAGCATTCATTATGAATACCTCCTTTTTCCGGAAGTCTGCATAACACTTACTGAGAAATCACGATGTTTTCGTGTGCACACGGTTACACTATAATTACACTTTAAAAGAATTAGACATCAGTATCATTTTCATGATTATCGACGTCATTATAGCTTCAGACGGTAGGGGTAATCCCCCCCCCCCCCCCCCCCGCCTACCTTCCCCCTACCCCCCCCCCCCCTCCCCTCCGCCCCTCCCCCCCCCCCCCCCCCCCATCCTTTGAAATAAGCTACAGGCTCTGACTGACAGAGGACAGGTCGCTTAGCGTCAACCCAACGTCCAGAGGCGGACTACAATGACAGTTGAAGTGCTGATATACCCTTAAAGTTATTTCTATGCAGCTACAGACATCAACGAAACACACACACACACACACACACACACACACACACACGCACGCACGCACGCACGCACGCGCGCGCGCACACACGCACCACCACGCACGCACGCACGCACGCACACACACACACACACACACACACACACACACACAACACCATCACACACACCACACACACACACACACACACCACACACACACACACACACACACAGAGTAACACTCCTTTGAAGCGCAGACGGACAGCGATTTCAGAAAAGGCTGGGTTAGTAAACCTTTCAGATTTTATCAGCAAGACACACAATTTGTAAGAACCAGCATATAGAAAAAAAACAAATGACATGAAAATTTTGGATGGACGGTTTTCTTTCTTCTTTTTTGCGATGTGGACAGAGTATAAAATGTCAGCTTTTGAAGCGTGCAGTCTCTCATAGCAGACAGGGGGGTTGGAGACACGGTGGGGGAGCAGAAGGTGGTTGGGACACGGTCGGGGTGTGGCTTAGACAGTGGAAAAAAGCGGAGAGGTTGGCGCGGGGATAGTCGGAGAGGCGTGAGGAGGGAGGGAGTAGTGAGGAAGAGGGTCACGGGGGAAGGGAAAGAAGTGGGGGAAATGGCGGGGGGGGGGGGGGGGGAGAGAGAAGACGACAGACAGAGATGCATAGACGAGAGAGAGAGACAGAGAGAGAGACGAGAGACAGAGAGAGAGAGAGAGAAACAGACGGACAGACAGAAGCCAGAGACGCAGAGACAGAGAGAACAAGAAAAAGAACAAGAACAAGAACAAAAATTTAATTCTTCAGGCCTCCACCCCCTAGAATGGGGTCTAACACAAAACAAAAATGTTATAGATTTCACAATGCATCCAGTTTTTTCAGTTGTAAGCCCGTCTTAGCTTCAAGCATTAAAAGGTATACGCTAACTTGCGAATATTACAACAGAGCCATTTCTTAATAAACTGACATACGGTGCTGTCTCTAATCAAATATTCACTTTTAAATTTTTGTAAAGAACACACTTGTTAAAAAAAATGATCTTCGTCTTCAAGCTCATGAAAACTGCACACATAAAATTTCCATTTTCTGAAACATTCTTCTAAAAAGGGATCCATTGATCGGCAAACCAGACGTAGTTTTATCAAGCAATCTCGAAAACTTTTTTATCAATGAATTCGAAATAGCGTTCACTTTCAAAGCTCGTTTTAAACAAATTATCTTTGGTATATTTCCTAACCATTACAGATTCATCCCATTTTGTCTGTATATATCTTTCATTCTCTGTTTGAACGATGATACAAAAGTCTGCTCACAGCCCACACCTTGTTGCAACCATACAATCCAAATCCGAGACTCCCACAGAATGTTTTTAACTAAAGTTACCCAACATTTTTTGCCATTTTATTTTAAAATTAAAAAGCATTGTATGCTTGTCTGGGAATCTGTATGAACCCAAATTTCAATAATTTGAGCCAATATATACATCTGACTGCACTGTTTATGTACAAGGGGTAGCGTTCAGTTTCTCCATGGGACAAATTTGTTTGGCACTCGAAGAGGTACATTCAAAAAACGTTTACAGGCAAAAGAATGTATTTTTTCTATTTTATCAACCCTTTTGAAGCCCCCACATTTCTGAGGCATACAAGAGAATGGCTGCACCTGAGCATCAAAGATTCGAAAAAAAACAGGCTTTGGAAATGTCATTCAGCTTTGTTATATGTTTTACAAAAGTCAACACATGCTCTCTTACCCTTCACTGCAAGAGCATCTACTCCTTTCTTTATACTCATTTTTGTTGTAAAAACGTTTTCCCAGATAATTATACTGTTTACTACCTCTAATGGATTTCCATCAAGATTCCAGTTTTTTTTTTTTCCCCTAAAAACCCCGCCTTTTCGAAACACCATGACTTTCGTCTTATCCGTATTTACAGTCAAAAATAGGTTTTTGCAAGCACTGTTCAACGTAATTTTTTTGATTTGAAACCAATAGCAGTGGGGATAATAATTTACGATGTCATCTGCGAACAAGAGGAGAAAAGTTCCGATAATCCAGGCAAGATTTGACACCATAACACCTTTGCTACCACAGCTGCTGCTATTTCATTTACATATAGCGAAAATTAAAAATCGGGCTTACATACATCCTGTCTAAGGCCCACCCGGGGAGTCAAAAAAAATCGGTAAAATCCATCTTCAGTACGTAAAAAGACAAAACAGATTTGTACATAGCATGAATGGCAATAAGAAATTTTCCATGGATTCCAATTTTGGTCAAAATGGCTGAAAAGAGGTTGTCGCTGAACCCAGTCAAACGCTTTCCTCAATCAACGAAACAAACGTAAAGTTTACCCCCCTTCTTTGACAAACGTTTTTTGACAATTGAATGAGAGTAAAAATGTGATCTGTTTGGGAGTATCCACGCCTGAATCCAGCTGGGACTCTGTAATCCTGCTATGTTTATCCACCCATTCAACGAGTCTCTTGTTTAAAATTGATTTTAAACATTTACTGATTAAGTCTCGCAGAGACACACCCTATAATTATCAGCTAAGTTATAGTCCCCTTTTTGAAGATAGGTACAAAAATTCCTTTGTCCATGGTCTGGATAACTCCCCTGGTCCAACAGAATGTTGAACAGTTTTCGTAAGAAATGAAAAGCTACTTTATCCGCCCGTTTTTAGCATTTCTGCTGAAATATCATCCACCCCACAGGGGGGGTTTACCCCGTTTTAATTTCTTATAGTGTCAACACTTCCCGCTCGAAATGACCCCCGGGTTTAGCCGCTGCAGTCAATAAATCTCTCATTGACTTTCTCCACCCTGTTCTATTATTTTCTGAATCTAAACCCCACCACTGAACACTTGTTGGAAATGTGTACACCACTGATCCGTCGTTATATCCTTGAAATACCAGTTTTTTTTTTCCACTCCCCTGTTTCAGTTCCTTCCAAAACAGTTTACTATTATTATGCAGGGGTGCCAGACGTCTGGCTTTGTCACGTTTATAGCATGGGTTTTTTTTTCTTTAGTAAATTCTTGTATATTTTACGAGCTTCAACATATTTTTTCTCTGTCATCATTATCCTTAGTTCTCCTGGAAATTGCTAGCAATTTTCTAGCACGAGCTTTCACATCACAGTCGGTATCAAACAAAGTGCTTCACGCAGGTCCCCTTGACCAAAACCCGTTTTGCATACATTCACTTGCCTTTAACAACACTCAGTAAATAAAATTTTAATGCCTGATAAGTTGCCGTCCAAAAGAGAAAAAGCATTCCGCACCTATGTTGCAGATCTGCGGAACTTAAAACATCAATAAAAAAGTCTTCCTTACTGTGATCCCAAATCAGTTTATCAATCCATTTTCTATCATGTGCACTTTGTGAACTAGCAACACCATCCGGCATATTAAGTGACAATGAAAACGGGAAATGCGGCGAATCAATAAAGGAAAGAACATTCAATGAACAACAGTATTCCCCCAAAACAATTTCTGGACATACTACACAGTCAATCGTGCTACCACCCGTGGATGCAACAAATGTTAGCGAGTCCCTCAAAACCAAAACGACAAAGACCGTTCAAATGACACAATCAAATATTGAACACAAATCCAAGAGCTCTTTGCCAAACGCGTTCTTTTCTTTGTCATCTGATTTCCTTTTTAAAAAGCTGATCTTCCTCCCCCACTGATTGCACACAGATCCACCGTCAAAGCCCCCCTCAACTGCCGCGGACACAGCGTTTGCACAACCCGTCCTCGCGTTCAGTCACCCAAAGACAATAAGAAAAAGTCCTCTATCCCTTCAACAGATCGACGATACATGCTCTAGCACTTCCATACCAAAACCAGTTCTGCATAATTCCAATACCCGCTATCATAAGGTTGAATGTACAGACAAATCAAGAAAACATTTTATTCAGGTTAAATAAGTTTGTCTACTTCCGCACACCATGTGTTCGTATTTTACTTCATTCTCCGCACAAATTTTAGACAATGCTTGCGGACAAACACAAGTACTCCTCCAGACTTTCTGGAATTAAACCGATAGTTTTGTTGCTGTAGACATGTATACGTCATACCTTAAACGCAGAATATTCATATTGATCAGAGTCAACAAATGTTTCATTTAACGAAAATATATCAAAAGACAATAACGACTTGACAACATCTTTGATGTCATGTTTTTGCAACCAACCGTTGCGTTCCACGTACACATATCACTCTCAAGACAGAGAGAGACACATAGAGAGACAGAGGGCAGACAGTTTGAAGAGGAGAGAGAGAGAGAGAGAGAGAGAGAAAAGAGAGAAGAGAGAGAGAGGAGAGGAGACAGACAGACAGACAGGGCAGACAGACAGAGAAAAATAAAGGAATTACAGCCAGGAGGATAAGGGGAGAGAGAGAGAGAGAGGAAGGAAGAGAGAGAGGGGGAAAAAAAGAGAGAGAGAGAGAAGAGACAAACAGACGGAACAGACAACGCAGAGACAGAAGACACATCGAGAGACAGTGAGAGAGAAGAGAGGAGAGAGAGAGAGAGAGCAGACAGACAGACAACAGAGAAAAAGAGAAATAAAAGTTACAAGGGAGATAATGGGAAAAGGAGAGAGAGACAGACAGACACAGAGAGAGAGAGAGAGAGAGAGAGATACATGGAGACAGAGAGAGAGACAGAGATAGTTCAGAGCTCAAGATTGTTAGTGTACATCGACATTTGGATGTATTTCTGGAGGTAACAAATCGAATGGGACTTTCCAAACTGGGAGACCGTGTTAGGGACATTGGGAGGGGGGGGGGGGGAGGCAATGAATGAGATGTAAGAGGTGAAACAGCTAAATGGCTTCCATATTTTTACATTTCACAATCTGGGGGGTTACCTTTTGAACTAAAATTCGTGAAACAAATTCACAATTTAAAACTGCCTTCGCAAGCAAAACCGCACTGCATAATAATAACTTGTTGATAAAGATCTATATAAGATAAAGAACGGAGTAAAGTATTAGATTTCCGAGTCGTCACAATCACCCTGAACTCAGTGTAAACAATCACTTTACAATCACCCTGACACTCAGTGTAAACAATCACTTTACAATCACCCTGACATTCAGTGTAAACAATCACTTTATTTCTTTGGTTTTTGTCTGGAACAAACTGTTCATACATTAATGTCTTCTGTTTATACATTATGTCTTCTGTTTATACAT
>CM031614.1:77945728-77950728 GCA_018398815.1 Conus ventricosus
GCCAAGTTCATCCCAAAAAATGTTCCATTGGGTTTAAATCGGGACTGAGGGCTGGCCAGGGCAGCACATTGACGTTGTTATGCTGAAGAAATTGCTGGTGGCCCTGGCGGTGTGTGGTCTTGCATTGTCCTGTTGGAATGTCCAGTTTGGGTGTTGCGCAAAAAAGGATCGACATGGGTCTGAGCACCTGGTTGATGTAGTGCTGTGCATTGACACCCTGTCCGCGACCAGGACCAATGTTCTGAAAGATGACTGGTCCCTATGGCGTGGTTAATGCCATTGCACCCCATATCATAACGTTCGGGCCTCCCCAGGGCTTCCGCTCTACCACACAGGAGTCAGCATAGCGTTCACCAGTCGACGCCATATTCTGACACGACCGTCAGCCATGTCAATACAAAAACGGCTCTCATCTGAGAACAGTATGCGTCCCCACTGCTGCCTGCGCCAGTTAATTCGGGCTTGTGCCCACTGCAGCCTGTCCTGCCGTGTCTTGGTGTCAGTAACCGGACCTCTGTGAGGACGCATACATGCCAGCCTGTTCTCCTGAAGATGCCGCCGCATAGTGTTGAGGCTGATTCGTTGCTGGAGATTCCAGGCACCTGTCGAGCAGTGTTAGCGGCTGTTTGCCGCCTGTCCCGCAGATGGGTTCGAACAAGATGGCGATCCTCTCTTTGTGTGGTGACCCCAAGGACGGCCTCGCCGGGGACGATCATCAGTGGTACCAGTTACTCGTATGCGGTGCTGCAGACGATAGATGGTTGAGATGTGGACGTTAAAGATGTTGGCGACCTGCCTGGCATCCAACACCAGCCTCCAGATGGCCTAGGGCACGATTGCGTTCCTCTGCTCGTAGTCTTGGCATCTCTGTAGCGCTCAGACGGCAAGTCGTACCTGAACCTTGTAGCGCGGCTTTATAAAGGCTGCATGCCTGCGTACTTGTTGCTAGTTAACTTTGCTCTGCATGTGTGCACGTGCCTCACATGCAGCAACCAGTTTGCCATTTTTGTTGACCCTCCAATGCCGGGAATGATGTGTTGCTCACACAATTTTTTTCACTGCACGTGAGTCTTGGACCCAAACAACTTGCCACAATGGTTCAATATTGTATATTCGCCCCTTTTTCACCCGAAAAATAGCCTTTCAAATTTTCGCGTTTTTTTTATGGAAGTCATGTATATATTCTGTCACAGTGATTTTCCAAATCATGTTGTCATATTCTCAGTTCCCTGTATTTAACTCTGTCCCACTACAGGTGTGTGTGTGTGTGTGTGTGTGTGTGTGTTGTGTGTGTGTGTGTGTGTGTGTGTGTGTGTGCGTGCGCGTGCGTGTACGTGAGTGCGTGCATGAGTGTGTGTGTGTGTGTGTGTGTGTGTGTGTGTGTGTGTGTGTGTGTGTGTCTGTGTGTGTGTGTGTGTGTGTGTGTGTGTGTGTGTGTGTGTGTGTGTGTGTGTGTGTGCGTGTTACGTGCGTGTGTGTGATGTGTGTGTGTGTGTGTGTGTGTGTGTGTGTGTGTGTGTGTTGTGTGTGTGTGTGTGTACGTGCGTGCGTGCGTGCGTGCGTGCGTGCGTGCGTGCGTGTGTGTGTGGTGTGTGTGTGTGTGTGTGTGTATGTGTGTGTGTTGTGTGTGTGTGTGTGTGTGTGGTGTTGTGTGTGTGTGTGTGTGTGGCGTGTACGTGCGTGCGTGCGTGTGTGTGTGCGTGTGTGTGTGCGCGCGCGCATGTGTGTGTGTTGTGTGTGTGTGTGTGTGTGTGTGTGTGGTGTGTGTGTGTGTGTGTGTGCGTGCGTCGTGGACTGCGTGTGTAGGCCCTGCATTGGGGGTGTCGTGTGGGGGGTTTTGGGTGGCTGCTTTCTGCCCGCCCTTAAATTTTCCGAAACCGGGGCCGGGGGGGGAGTAGGAAATTTTTTGGGGATAATTTATTTCTGTCTTTTCACCCAAACGAACCCCCCCGTCATTTTGTCACCCAAACGGGAACCCCCCCGTCATGTCTGTCCTCAACCAATCCCCCCCAGTCTTTTTGTCCCCCCAAGTAACCACCCCCTCATGGCTTTTACCAAACGAAAACCCCCCCGTCATGTCTGTCAAAACCAAATGAAAACCCCCCCCCCCCCCAGTCGGGCTGTCACCCCGTTTTAACCCCCCAAATCATGTCGTCACCAAATGAAAACCCCCCCTCATGTCTTTACCAAATGAAAAAACCCCCGTCATGTCTGTTCCAAAAGGGAAACCCCCCTCATGTCTGTCCCCCAAGCGAACCCCCCCTCATGTCTGTCAACCCCAAAGGAACCCCCCCTCCCTGTCTGTCCCCAAATGAAAACCCCCGTCAAGTCTATACCAAGGCCCCCCCCCCCCCCCGTCATGTTGTCACCAAACGAACCCCCATTTATGTCGTTTCCCCCCGGGGAACCCCCAGTCATGTCTGGTTTCCCCAAAAGAAAAACCCCCCGTCATGTCTGTCCCCCAAACGAACCCCCAATTTATGTCTGTCCCCCAAGCGAACCCCATTTATGGCCCGTCCCCCAAGCCAAAACCCCCCCCAGTAAAGTTTTGTCACCAAGTGAACCCCCCCTTTATGTCTTTTACCAAGCGAAACCCCCCCCCCGTCATGTCTTCCCCCCACGTGAACCCCCCAGTCATTTTCTGTCACCAAAACGAACCCCCCCTTTTATGTCCCGTCACCCAAACGAACCCCCCAGTCCCTGTTGTCACCCAAACGAAACCCCCCCGTCCCCTGTTTCACCCAAACGAACCCCCCCCGTCTTTTTTTCACCCCAAACGACCCCCCCCTCCCCCCCATCATGCGTCACCAAGCGAACCCCCCGTTTATGTCCCCGTCACCAAGCGAAACCCCCCCTAGGTCTGTCACCAAGCGAACCCCCAGTCCCTGTCGGGCACCCCCAACAACCCCCAGGGCATGTCTTGGGCACATTGTCTGGCCTGTTGACTGCTCGCTTTGGGCCCGACTGTAGACTGGCTAACTGGTTTTTTTTCTTTTTTTCCCCCCCTTCCTTTTTTTACTTTTTTTTTTTCTTTCCTTCTTTCTTTTTTTTCTTTCCTTTTTTTTCCTTCTTTCTTTTCTTCATTTTCTTTTTTTCTTTCCCTTTTTTTACTTAAAAATTTCTCTCCCCTCTCCCCCTCTCTCTCTCTCCTTTTCGCCTCTCCTCTCTCTCCCTCTCTCCTCTCTCTCCTCTCCCCCTCTCTCCCTCTCTCTCAGTCTCATTTTTTTCTCTTTATTATTTTTTTTTTCTCTTTCTTTCTTTTTTTTTCTTTCCCTTTTTTTTTCTTTTCTGTCTTTTCCCTTCCCTTTTGTTACTTTATTTTTTCTTTTTCCCTTTTACCCTTTTCTTACAATCTCCTTTTCCTTTTCTCTCTTTTCTCCCCCCTCCCCCCTCTCTCTTTTCTTTTCTCCCCTCTCTCTCTCTCCTCACCCCCCCTCTCTTCTCTCCCTTTTTCAACGAAATTGAAAAAGCCAAAACGAGACTACTTCAGTCAAATGATAACGGATGCAAAATCCACAGCGCCAATGTGGAGGGCAATAAACACTATTGTACGCAACAAGCGTACAAATCACAAACTTCAAGCACCAACATCACCCCGGACAAATTTAATACCCACTTTCCTGTCATATCAGATACCCTTACTCAAGCTTCAAGACTATAAGAGCACCAAATGAATAAACATGCCCGACTTCCCTAATATCATTTTGCAAACAAAACTTGGATCCGTAACTCAATTAAAATTCCCCTTCTTGCTGTGCATGAAGTAGGTATGCACATAGCGCAATTAAAGAAAAAAAATCCATGGGTCCTGATAACATACCCACATTTCTTCTCAAACTCGCTACTAACCTTACTATTTTGAGTCTCTTACATACATATATAATCTATCCATTGAAACTAATGTTTTCCCTCAGGCGTTCAAAAACGCCAAAGTAATCCCCCTTCCAAAATCAAATGATTTGTCGGATCCAAATAATTTCAGACCTATATCCTTACTATCGATTCTATCCAAAACCCTTGAAGACACATACACACACACGTATCTCAGTTCATGGAGAAAAACAAACTATTTCACCCACTCCAATCTGGATTCCGATCTAATCACTCCTGCCACACAGCATTATCACGAATTGTGACTCATGGCTTTCAAATAATGAACCAATCACAAATGACAGGGGTTGTCTTTCTTGACTTAAAAAAGGCGTTGATCTTGTTGATCATTCCATTCTTCTAAAGAAACTATCTGTCTACTTGAACCATACCCCGACAATCTCATTATTCCAATCATACTTGAACGATAGGACTTAGTATGTGGCGCTTAATGGAAAACCTCCACTTCAGACTTTGTCAGACATGAGTCCCACAGGGCTCTGTACTAGGCCCCCTACTATTCTGCATCTTCATCAATGATTTACCATTGTCCGTATCAGATGAAAAGGTCACGACAGATTTAATTTGCTGATGACTCGTCGCTCCAAACGAATGGTAGTGATCTACAGACAATAGAAACTTCTCTCCAGGAAAGTCTCTAAACGACGTGTCAGACTGGTGTCATTCAAACTCAATGGTCATACACCCAGCCAAAACCAAATCTATGATTAAGCTACCCGCCCAAAACACCAGTTGACTCCTCTTTGCCTAAAACTTCAGTTGAATGGCACTTCTATCGAGCAGGTAGATGAGGCATCGTGTTTAGGGTTAACGATAGATAAAGAATTGAAATGGCAATCTCATCTAAAATAACGTAATGCAAGGTAGTCTCAAAACACCTTTTCCTGTTATCTTCAATTAAAGCGCTACGTCAACAGTAATGTGCTTAAACTTTCTTCAATGCACACATAATGTCACGTATAAATTACGCCTCAACAGTGTGGGACGGCAGTAGTGACGTCCACAAAAAAAAGGCTGAATTCTCTCCATAGACGTGCAGCAAAGCTACTCCATCCAGCTGTATCTCTAACAACAGACGAAAAACTAAAAGCGCTGAACATACTTCCTCT
>CM031614.1:77955728-77958228 GCA_018398815.1 Conus ventricosus
TAACCGTCCATAACTCCATGATGAAATCAATAACCGTCCATAACTCCATGATGAATTCAATACCGTCCATAACTCCATGATGAATTCAATAACCGTCCATAACTCCATGATGAAATCAATAACCGTCCATAACTCCATGATGAATTCAATAACCGTCCATAACTCCATGATCAAATCAATAACCGTCCATAACTCCATGATGAATTCAATAACCGTCCATAACTCCATGATGAAATCAATAACCGTCCATAACTCCATGATGAAATCAATAACCGTCCATAACTCCATGATCAAATCAATAACCGTCCATAACTCCATGATGAATCAATAACCGTCCATAACTCCATGATCAAATCAATAACCGTCCATAACTCCATGATGAATTCAATAACCGTCCATAACTCCATGATGAATTCAATAACCGTCCATAACTCCATGATGAATTCAATAACCGTCCATAACTCCATGATCAAATCAATAACCGTCCATAACTCCATGATGAATTCAATAACCGTCCATAACTCCATGATCAAATCAATAACCGTCCATAACTCCATGATGAATTCAATAACCGTCCATAACTCCATGATGAAATCAATAACCGTCCATAACTCCATGATGAAATCAATAACCGTCCATAACTCCATGATCAAATCAATAACCGTCCATAACTCCATGATGAAATCAATAACCGTCCATAACTCCATGATCAAATCAATAACCGTCCATAACTCCATGATGAATTCAATAACCGTCCATAACTCCATGATGAATTCAATAACCGTCCATAACTCCATGATCAAATCAATAACCGTCCATAACTCCATGATCAAATCAATAACCGTCCATAACTCCATGATGAATTCAATAACCGTCCATAACTCCATGATCAAATCAATAACCGTCCATAACTCCATGATGAATTCAATAACCGTCCATAACTCCATGATGAATTCAATAACCGTCCATAACTCCATGATCAAATCAATAACCGTCCATAACTCCATGATGAATTCAATAACCGTCCATAACTCCATGATGAATTCAATAACCGTCCATAACTCCATGATGAAATCAATAACCGCCCATAACTCCATGATGAATTCAATAACCGTCCATAACTCCATGATGAATTCAATAACCGTCCATAACTCCATGATCAAATCAATAACCGTCCATAACTCCATGATGAAATCAATAACCGTCCATAACTCCATGATGAATTCAATAACCGTCCATAAACTCCATGATGAAATCAATAACCGTCCATAACTCCATGATGAAATCAATAACCGTCCATAACTCCATGATCAAATCAATAACCGTCCATAACTCCATGATGAAATCAATAACCGTCCATAACTCCATGATGAATTCAATAACCGTCCATAACTCCATGATGAAATCAATAACCGTCCATAACTCCATGATCAAATCAATAACCGTCCATAACTCCATGATGAAATCAATAACCGTCCATAACTCCATGATCAAATCAATAACCGTCCATAACTCCATGATGAAATCAATAACCGTCCATAACTCATGATCAAATCAATAACCGTCCATAACTCCATGATGAAATCAATAACCGTCCATAACTCCATGATGAAATCAATAACCGTCCATAACTCCATGATGAAATCAATAACCGTCCATAACTCCATGATCAAATCAATAACCGTCCATAACTCCATGATGAAATCAATAACCGTCCATAACTCCATGATCAAATCAATAACCGTCCATAACTCCATGATGAAATCAATAACCGTCCATAACTCCATGATCAAATCAATAACCGTCCATAACTCCATGATCAAATCAATAACCGTCCATAACTCCATGATCAAATCAATAACCGTCCATAACTCCATGATGAATTCAATAACCGTCCATAACTCCATGATCAAATCAATAACCGTCCATAACTCCATGATGAATTCAATAACCGTCCATAACTCCATGATCAAATCAAAACCGTCCATAACTCCATGATCAAATCAATAACCGTCCATAACTCCATGATCAAATCAATAACCGTCCATACCTCCATGATGAATTCAATAACCGTCCATAACTCCATGATGAAATCAATAACCGTCCATAACTCCATGATGAATTCAATAACCGTCCATAACTCCATGATGAATTCAATAACCGTCCATAACTCCATGATCAAATCAATAACCGCCCATAACTCCATGATGAAATCAATAACCGTCCATAACTCCATGATGAAATCAATAACCGTCCATAACTCCATGATCAAATCAATAACCGTCCATAACTCCATGATGAATTCAATAACCGTCCATAACTCCATGATGAAATCAATAACCGTCCATAACTCCATGATCAAATCAATAACCGTCCATAACTCCATGATGAAATCAATAACCGTCCATAACTCCATGATCAAATCAATAACCGTCCATAACTCCATGATGAAATCAATAACCGTCCATAACTCCATGATGAATTCAATAACCGTCCATAA
>CM031614.1:77968228-77983228 GCA_018398815.1 Conus ventricosus
TTAAAAACAGACAGAAACATTAAATCATTTGAGAGAGGGGCGAGCGAGAGAGAGAGAGAGAGAGAGAGAGAGAGAGAGAGAGAGAGAGAGAGAGAGAGAGAGAGAGAGAGAGAGACAGACAGACAGACAGACAGACAGACAGACAGACAAGATAGACAGACAGACGCTTCAGATACGTTTTTATTGACAATGGCCTACATACAGCCTTTATGTCAAAGGGGTATTCATTAATATTCGCAGCGCCGGATAAATACCATGCAAAAAAAACAAAAATGTGGAACTGATTACGTCAATATTGGTGTTACGACTCGAAACCATGTGGTAGACAAGAAAAAATACGTGCCTTTTCATCATTCAAAACGACTATGTATTTGTTTTAACAAACAAACTCATTCACACAAGGGCCCCAAACAGGCACACTTAGTCATTGTAGTAAATCGTTTCCGTTGGAACCACACCGATCATGAACGTTCATTTCACAATCATTCATGATAGTGAAGAGAACGGAAACATTTCATATGAGAAAGAAATATTCCATTGCAAAATGCATTCATCAAACACAATGGCATACAGTGATTCTGGAAGATATCCTCTGCACACTCGATGTTTCGGGAAATGCGTTAAAAATTGGTTAAAGCTTACCCAGCTACCCAAAAGCAGGTTACGTAGACAAGCATATGATGTGTTACTACATCAAATTGAGTTAGGAAACCACAACTGGGTTGCTACTGTGAAGCGGATCTTGACAGTAAACGGATTTGGTGTAGTTTGGCTCAGGCGATAAAAGAACATTTGTGCTGGAATTTAAAGACCGTCTCATCTCATGTTATAAACAAAACTGGCATTCCAAGATGGACGACAATGTGCAATATTCCTGGTTCTATTTTTTTAAAAGTATCTTACGACCAGAAGAAAAAAATTCTGACTGTAGTAAATGGCATAGGGATTCAGAAGTAGGAGAGAGAGAGAGAGAGAGAGAGAGAGAGAGAGAGAGAGAGAGAGAGAGAGAGAGAGAGAGAGAGAGAGAGAAAGAGAGAGAGAGAGAGAGAGAGAGAGACAGAGAGACAGAGAGAGACAGAGAGAGAGAGAGAGGAGAGAGAGAAAGAGAGAGAGAGAGAGAGAGAGAGAGAGAGAGAGAGAGAGAGCGAGAGAGAGAGAGGGTGAAGAGAAACATAGACACACAAAGAGAGAGAGAAAGAGAGGCAGACAGACAGACACAAACGGACAGAGAGAGAGAGAGAGAGAGAGAGAGAGAGAGAGAGAAAGAGAGAGAGAGAGAGAGAAAAGAGAGAGAGAGAGAGAGATATAGACAGAGACAGAGACAGATTGAGAGAGAGAGAGAGACCTACAGAAAAACAAAACAAAGCAAAGGCCACCTGCTGTAGGTGTAACAGCGAACTGTATCATACTGACAGGTTCCCCCTGACGCACTGTGTCAGGTGTCACGAAGGAACGTTGCCACAGTGTGTGGTTTCCACAGAAGCACGCTGGCACCGTGTGCGATGCCAGAGCTCTGGGCGGAGAGTGCCGTTTTTTGTATCTGTGCGTGGTGAATTGTTTTTTTTTCAGGTCTGAGATGCTTTTCTTCCGTCATTTTAAACGTTTCTATAAGCATCTGACAATTGTTTGGCATGTATTATTCATGGCAAATGTTAAGGATAGGTAAATTCTGGGTTGTTTATTTTTCCCCGTTGGTTATGCTACTTTTCGTTTTGTCTTGTTTTGTTTCTGTTCAGGTGTGTTTACTTCAAGATGATGCTCTCTCTCTCTCTCTCTCTCTCTCTCTCTCTCTCTCTCTCTCTCTCTCTCTCTCTTTTACCTTCTCTTCCCCCACCCCTCCTCCCACCCACCCCACCCTCACCCCCCATCTGTTTTCCTACTGAAGAATATAGGCATCTATCTAGATATGAGGCATTTTAAAGGACGCGCGATTGCACTTGCTGGATGTGAATGTTGAATTTCAATCATATGTTTGTTGTATTCCATTGTTAAAAGATCTTAGAATCTGACATCCTTTTGTTGATGTATCAGTACTTTTTTTTCGCGGTCACGTATCACTGTATTATAGATCCCCCTCCCCTCCCCCCCCCCCCCCCCGCCCCAGTAATGGGGGGGGGGGGGGCTGTGGTCTAAACTGAATATACCATTTCCATTGCCATTTCTCTTCCATTCCATTTCCATTGCCATTTCTCTTCCATTCCATTTCCATTGCCATTTCTCTTCCATTCCATTTCCATTGCCATTTCTCTTCCATTCCATTTCCATTGGCATTTCTCTTCCATTCCATTTCCATTGCCATTTCTCTTCCATTCCATTTCCATTGCCATTTCTCTTCCATCCACTTTGGTTCATCCTCTGTTTGTTGGTCAGTTCACATCAGTCTGTCTGTGTGTCTGTATGTGTGTACAGATACTGTAGCCTCGAATTGTATATGTGCTGAGTGTGACTGAGATTCTGCTCCTGATTTACAAAAATGATGGTTTTTGTTTGTTTGTTTGTTTGTGTTCCTTTTGACAGATTATTGCAATATGATTTGCACGTCATGCCCATGACTATGATCAGGAATGCAATTTTGTTTACAAACATTTTCACCTGGAAAAAAAATCTCGCTCTCTCTCTCTCTCTCTCTCTCTCTCTCTCTCTCTCTCTCTCTCTCTCTGTGTGTGTGTGTGTGTGTGTGTGTGTGTGTGTGTGTGTGTGTGTGTGTGATAAAAAGAAGTATTTCAAAGTCTTGAATTCCGTGTAAAATAGAGATATACACCCACCAGGGCATTGCAAGCCAACACACAACACACACACACACACACACACACACACACACACACACACACAGGTCTCTCTCTCTCGATTTAGATAGATAGGTAGATAGATAGATAATTAGATATAAAGATATAGATAGATATGTAAGTATATATGTATAGATAGACAGATAGATTCATAATTAAATAGATGTAAAGATATAGATATGCATGTATGTATGTATAAATAGATAGATAGATAAATAGATAGATCGGGACACGAAGCCCGCTTTAACCAGAGAATCTCTCTCTTCGTGGAAGTCGCGGACAACTCACACACCTCTTACACAATATTTCCCATGCTGCAACATATCGCCATTACCTCCAGGTTTATTCAAGGCCGTTTCCCCCTCACACTTGGGGCAAAACGAGGAGCAAAGCGTCTGGTGTCAGACCGCCGCCCCCACTACCGAGGCGTTTTGCCTCTTGACCTCATTAGGCTACAATTCGAAGAAGAAGAAGAAGAAGAAGAAGAAGAAGAACAACAACAACAACAACAACAACAACAATAGCAACAATAACAACAACAACAACAACAACAAGACAAAGAAAGAACGAAAGAAAGGAAGAAAGAAAGAAAGAAGAAGAAAAAGATGATGAACAACAACAACAACAACAACAACAACAACAACAACAACAAGAACACAACAACAATGACAACAACAAACAAGAACAAAGATAATAGAAGAAATGTCTGGCGCTCTTTCTCAACAGAGTCAACAGCGCTTTCGCGAAAACAGGGAAACACACGTAAAACAAACGAAAAGACCTGCACCCCTGGGACACTACATTACAAATATGATTGATGCGCACTGCCTTATGTCTGTGTAGTTTCACGTGTGTATAGTATTTTCCCACATCCCGTTCAATCCTGTGACAACAGCCTTGTAAAATTCCAAGCGTAAATCACCTTGCAGTTCTCTCCCTTTCCCGAAAGCATGGCAGACGAATCGAGCACACGCTTCACCAACACTCACACGATCACGTCACAACTCCATGAGCCTAACCCATTCCGTCCAATCCATCAGCTCCAGAGATACCAGCGAACAATATTCTTCAGACTGACAACTGGCCACTGCGACTTCTGAGCCAGCACAGCCCAATTAAGATTGACCACACAGACAAAAAAAGTCCCTGTGGCACTGGCTCCGAGACCCCAGAACACATTTTTCGACACTGTTCACAGAATTATTGTACGAATATTATTCTTAATGCTATGGGGATAATAAACACGACGAACTGCACTTTTTGCAATGAAGAAGAGTCAGTCGACACTTGTTTTGGGAATGCAACTGTCACGGTCGCTAAGCCGGACGGCCCTACCACCCTACCCACGCCTATTACACACTAGAGCAGACAACACAGCACACTAACACAGCTTTACAATCATGCGCACTTCTTTATTTCACACACACTATGGCGCCACCACTCACGTCCATCCACACTCACACACCGGTATCCCACTTCTTCACTGACCCACACTACCCTGAAACGACCATGAAAACCTAATCTATACTAAAGCACCAGTTGCGGTATATCCCTGCGACCTAAGGACGCAGAGATAGCCCGCACACGTGGTGGCTACCTACTAGGGACAAGGGCCAACCCAAGGGACTCTAGTCTCTAAACTACTACCACCCACACCTCTCCCCAGGACCCACCCTTCTCTTTTGACCCGGGACCCCTACCGAACTAGTCGCTGCGTCCCTAATGGAGGCAACGACAAGTACCTACACTGTGCTGGCCACTACGTCCCAAAAGGAGGCAGTAGCTAACACCCTTACCTTACTGCCTAACCCCACACACTTAACCCTACTGCCTAACACTACACCCCTTCTACAACACCATGGGACAACCTATCCCGGCCGGAAAGCTCCAGTCCTTGGCACTGTCCGGGGACCCTCACAGACTGACTCCTCACGGATGACTCCGCTCCTCAGCGCTGTCCGTGGACCCTCGCAGGCTGACTCCTCCACGGATGACTCCGCTCCTCAGCGCTGTCCGTGGCCTCACGCAGGCTGACACCCGAATAGCATACTCTACCCCCCCGGCCTCCGCTAACCATTTAAAACCCATTTTTCCCCCCCCCAAAAAATTTTTCCCTTTTAAAAAAACCTTTTCCTTTTCCCCTTTTCCCTTTTCCTTTTTTTTTTTCCCCCCCCCCCCCCCCTTTTTTTTTCCCCCCCCCCCTTTTAAATTTTTTAAAATTTTTTTGGGAAAAACCCCCAAATTGGGGGTTTTAAAAGGGAAAAAAAATTTTTAATTAAAAACCCGGGGGGGAAAAAAATTTTTTTAAAAAAAAAAAAATTTTTTTTTTTTTTTTCCCCCCCAAAAAAAAAAAAACCCCCCCATAAAAAACCAAAAAAATTTTTCCCACCCCCCCCCAAAAAATCCCCTTTTTTCCCCCCCTTTTCCCCCCCCCCCCCCCCCCTCCCCCCCCTCCCCCCCCGTTTTTTGGGGGTTTTTGGGGGGTTTTTTTTTTTGGGGGGGGGAAAAAAACCCCGGGCCCCCAAAATTTAAAAAAAACCCCCCGGGGGCCCCCCCCCCCCCCCCCCAAAAACCCCCCCCCCCCCCCCAAAAGGGGGCCCCCAATTTAAAAAATTAAAAAAAGAAAAAAAAAAAAAAAATTTTTAAAAAAAAACCCCAAAAAAAAAAAAAAAAAAAATTTTTTTTAAAATTTTTTTCCCCCCGGGCCCCCCCCTTTCCCCCCCCTTTGGTGGGCCCCCCCCCCCAAAAAAAAATTTTCCCCGGCCCCCTTCCCCCCCCGGTTTTTTTTTCCCCCCCCCCAAAAAAAGGGGGGGGGGGGTTTTTTTCCCCCCCCCCCCTTTTTTTTTTTTTTCCCCCCAAAAAAAAAAAGGGGGGGGGGGGAAAAAAAAAACAAAAAAAAAACCCCCCGAAACAAAAAAAAAAAACCCAAAAAAAACCCAAAAAGGAAAAAAAAAAAAAAAAAATTCCCCCAAAAAAAAAAAACCCCAAAACCCCAAAAAAAAAAAAAAAACCCCGGGGGCCAAAAACCCCCAAAAAAAGGGGGGTTGGGCCAAATTTAAAAAAAAAAAATTTTAGGGGGCCCAAAAAAAAAAAAATTAAAAAAACCCGGGAAATTAAACCCTTTTAAACCCAAAAAATTAAATTTTAAAATTTTTGGGGGAAAAATTTTTCCCCCCCCGGTTTTTTGGGGGGGGGTTTTTTTTCCCCTTTCCCTTTCCCCCCCCCAAAAAACCCGGGGTTTTTCCCCCCCCCCCCCCCGAAGGGAAAAATTTTTTTAAAAACCCTTCCCCCCAAAAAAAACCCCCCCAAAAAAAGGGCCCCCAAAAACCGGGGTTGGGGAAAAAGGGCCCCCCCCGGGGGCCCCCGGGCCCAAAAGGGCCCCAAAAAAAAAAAAAAAGGGGGGGCCCCCCCCGGGGGGCCCCCCCCCCGGGGGGGGCCCCCCCCTTTTTTCCCCTTTTTTTTAAAGGCTTTTCCCCCCGGGGGCCCAAAAAAAAAAACCCCCCCCCCCCCCGGGTTTTTGGGAAAATTCCACCCCCCCCCGTTGCCCCCCCAAAAAAAAACCCCCCCCCAAAAACCCCCGGGGGAAAAAACCCCCCCCCAAAAACCCCCCCCCTTTTTAAAACCCCAAAACCCCCCCCCAAACCCCAAAACCCCCCCCAAAAAATTTTTTCCCCCCCCCAAAAAACCCCCCAAAAACCTTCCCCCCCTTTTTTTCCCCCCCCTTTTTTTTAAAAAAAACCCCCCCCGGGGCCCCCCCCAAAAAATTTCCAAAAAAAAACAAAATTTTAAAAAACCCCCAAAAAAACCCCTTTTTTCCCCCCCCCCCCCCCAAAAAAATTTTTAATTGGGAAACCCCAAAAACATTTTTAAAAAAAAATTAAAAACCCATTTCCCCCCCAAAAAACCCCCTTTTAAAAAAACCCCCCCTTTTTTTCCCCAAACCCCCCCCCCCCCCCCCCAAAAAAACCCCCCCCAAAAAGGGTCCACCCGGGGCCCCCCCCCCCCCAAAAACCCCCCCCCCCCCCCCGGGGGGGGGCCCCCCCCTTTTTCCCCCCCCCCTTTTCCCCCCCGGCGGGGGGGCCCCCCCCGGGGAAACCCCCAAAACCCCCCCCGGGCGGGGCCTTTCCCCAACCCCCCCCCCCCGGGGGGGGGGGGCCCCCCGGGGGCCCCCCCCCCCGGCCCCCCCAACCCCCCGGGGCCACCAAAAACCCCAACAAAAAAGGGGGGGTTTAAAAAGGGGGAAGGGGGGGGGGGGTTTTTTAAAAAAGGGGGTTAGCCCGGGGGGGAAAACCCCGGGGAAACCCCCCCCCGGGGCCGGCCCCCCCCCCCCCTTTGGGGGAAGCCCCCCCGGCCCCCCCCCCCCCCAAAAAAACCCCCCGGGGGGGGGCCCCCCCCCCCCCCCAAAAAAACCCCCCCCCCCTTTTAAAAAGGAAGGGGGAAAACCCCCCCCCCCCTTCCCCGGGGCCCCCCCCCCCGGGGGGGCCCCCCCCCAAAAACCCCCCCCCCCAAAAAAAAAAACCCCCCCCCGGGGGGGGGCCCCGGGAAAAGGGCCCTTCCCTGGGGGGGCCCGGGAAAAATTGGGCCCCCAACCCCCGGGGGGTTAAACCCCCCCAAAAAAAAAGGGGAAAAATTAACCCCCCCTTTTTTAAAAACCCCTTTTTTTTTCCCCCCGGGGGGGGCCCCCCCCCAAAAAAAATTTTTTTTTTTTAAAAAAATTCCTACCCCCCGGTTTTTTTTTCCCCCCAAAAAGGGGGGGGGGGGAAAAAAAACCCCCCCCCCCCCGGGGGGGGGTTTTTGGGGCCATTTTCCCCCCCCCAAACCCCCTTACCCCAAAAAAACCCCTTTTTTCCCCCAAATTCCCCCCAAAAAAAAATTTTCCCCCTTTTTTTTAAATTTTAATTTCCCCCCCCCCAAAAATTTTTTTTAATTTTTTTTTTTTTTAAAAAAAAAAAAAAAAGGGGGGAAAAAAAAAATTTTTTTTTTTTGGGTTTTTTTCCCCCCAAAAAAAAAAAAAACCCCCCCCCCCCCCCCAAAAAAAAAGGGAAAAAAAATTAAAAAAAAAAAAAAATTTAAAGGGAAAAAAAAAATTTGGGAAAACCCGGCCCCAAAAACCCCCCAAACCCGGGGGGGGGCCCCCCCCCCAAAAAATTAAAAATTTGGGGTTTGAAAAAAAAAAAACCCCCCCCCCCCCCAAAACCCCCCCGCAAACATTTCCCCCCCCCTCCTTCACCCCCCTTCCCCCTTAAAAATTCCGGAAACCCCCCTTTTTTTTTTTTTCCCCCCCTTTCCCTCTCCCCCCCTTTTTTTTTGGGGACCCCCTTTCCGGCCCCCAAAACCCCAAAACCGGCCCCGCCCCCCGAAACCCCCAAAAAAAACCCCCTTTCCCCCCCCCAAATTTTAAACCCCCCAAAAACCCCCCTTTTTTTCCCCCCTAAATTCCTTTCCCCCAAAAAGCCCCCCTTTTTCCCGGGGGTTTTCCCCCCCGGAAATTTTTTTTTAAAAACCCCTTTCCCCCGGGAATTTCCTTTTTTTTCCCCCCCCCAAAACCCCCCCCGGGGGGTTTTCCCCCCCCCGGGGCCCCGGCCCCCCTTTTTCCCAAATTTTTGTTTTAAAAAAAAACCCCCCCTTTTTTGGGCCCCCCCGGGGGCCCCCAAAAAAAAACCTTTCCCTTTTTCCCTTTCCCCCAATTCCCAAAGGGTTTAAAAAAATTTAAACCGGGCCCCTGGTTTAAAACCCCCCGGGCCCCTTTTGGGGGGCCCCAAACCCCCCCAAAAAATTTGGGGGAAACCCCCCCCCCTTTTTTTCCCCCCCCTTTTCCCCCCCCCCCAAAAAACCCCCCCCCGGGGGGGGGGGGGGAAAGGGGCCCCCTTTCCCCCCCCCCCCCGGGGGCCCCCCAAAAATGGTTTAAAAAAAGGGGCCTTAACCCCCCCCCTTTTTTTTTTTCCCGGGGGGTTTTGGCCCCCCCCAAAAACCCCAACCCCAAAAAGGGGCCCCCCTTTTTTTTCCCCGGAAACCCAAACCCTAAAACCCCCCAACAAACCCCCCCCCCCCCCGGGGGGGTTTTTTAAACCCCCCCAGGAAAAATTTTTGGAAAACCAAAACCCCCCCCCCCTTTTCCTTTCCCTTTCCCCCCCCCCCCCCGGGCCCCCGGGGCCCCAAAAAAACCCCCCCCTTTTTTCCCAAAAAAAACCGGGTCCCCCGGGGGGGGGGGAAAAAAGGGGGGTTTCGGCAAAAAAAGGGGGGCCCCCAAAAAACCCCTTTTTTTTTTCCCCCCTTTTTGGGGAAAAAAAAAATTTTTTTTGGGGCCCTTTTTAAGGGGGGGGTTTTTGGAACCTTCCTTTTTTTTTTTCCTCCCCCCCCCCCCCAAAAAACCCACCCCCCTTTTTGGGGTTCCCCCCTTTTTCCGGGTTTTTTCCCCCCTTTTTTTCCCCGGGGAAAACCCGGGTTTTGTTTTAAAAAAAATTTTTTCCCCCCCCCCCCCCCCCCCCCCAAAAAAAACCCCCAAAAAACCCCCCCAACCCCCCCCCCCTTTTTTGGGCCCCCCGTTTTAAAAAACCCCCGGTTTTTTTCCCCCCGGGGGGCCCCCCGGGCCCTTTCCCCTTTTTTTCCCCCCCCCCCCCCCCCCAAAAAAAAAAACCCCCCCCCCGGGGGGGTTTAACCCCCCATTTTAAACCCCTTTTCCCTTTTCCCGGAAAAAAGGGGCCGGCCCCCCCCCCGGGGGGGTTTCCCCCAACCCGATAAACCCCACCCCTTCCCCCCCCAAAAAGGGAACCCCCTTTTTTTCCCCTCAATCCCCCCCCTTTTTTCCCGGGTTTTTTCCGGGGCCCCCCTTTTTTTTCCCCCTTTCCCCCCCAAAGGGGGGTTTTTCCTTTTTTTTTCCCCCTTTTTCCCCCCCCTTTTCCCCTTTTTCCTTCCGGGCCTTTCTTTTTTTCCCCTTTTCCATCCCCTTTCCCCCCCCCCCTTTTTTTCCCTTTTTTCCCCCCCTTTTTCCCCCTTTCCCCCCCTTTTTTCCCCCTTTTCATCTTCCCTTCCCCCCCCTCTTTTTTTTTTCCCCCCTTCCCCGCCCCTTTTTTTCCCCCCCCCCCCCTTTCTCCCTTCCTTTTTTCCCCCAAACCCGGTTTCCCAAAAAAGGGGGGGGTTCCCCCCAAACCTTTTCCCCCCCGGGGAAAAAAATTTTCCCGGCCCCCCCCTTTTTTGGGCCCCCCGCCCCGGGTTCCCCCCCCGGTTTTTTCCAAAAACCCGGGGGTTTTTTCCCAAACCCCCAAAAAAAAATTTTTTTTAAAAACCCCCCCCTTTTAAACAAGGGAAACCCCCCCCCGGGGGAAAAAAAATTTTTACCCCCAAAAAAAAATTCCCCCAAAGGCCCCCAAAAAAACAAAACTCCCCCCCCAAACCCCCCAAAAACCCCCCCAAATTTCCCCCAAAAAAATAACCCCCCCTTTTTAAAAATTTTTTGGGGGGAATTTCCCCGGGGCCCCCCAAAAACCCCCCAAAAACCCCCCCTTTCCGGGGAAAAAACCCCCCCCCTTCCGTGGGGCCCCCCCCCAAAAACCCCCCCCAAAAAAATTTCCCCCCCCCCCCCCCAAAACGCCCCCCAAAGGGGCCCCCCCCCCCCTTTCCCCGGGAAAAACCCCCAAAAGGGGAAAAAAAAACCCCCCAAAAACCCCCCCGGGCCCCCCCGGGGAAAAAAAAAAAGGGGAACCCCCCCCCACCCCCGGCACCCCCCCCCCCTTTTAAACCCAACCCCCAAAAAAAATTTTTTAACCCCCCCCTTTTCCCCAAAAACCCCCCCCCCAAAAAAAACCCCCCCCCCCCCCCCAAAAATGGGGAAAAACCCCCCCAAAACCCCCCCCCCCCCCACCCCCCCCCAACCCCCCCCCCCCCCCCCCTTTTTCCCCTTCCCCCCCCAAACCCAAAAAAAACCCCCCCCACCCCCCCCTTCCCCCCCCCGGGGCCCTCCCCCCCCCCCCCAAACCCCCCCAAAAACCAGAAAAAAACCATTTAAAAACCATTTTTTTTTTAAATTAAAAAATTGGCGCCACCAATTCACGCCCCCCCCCCCCCTTTCCCCCCCCTTTTATTTCCCCCCCCGAAACGACCATAAAAACCCCCAAAAAAAAAGGAAACCCAGTTGGGGGGGGAAAGGGGGAAACCCCCCCCAGGTCCCCCCCAAAAAAAAAAACCCCCCCCCCCCCCCCCCCCCCCCCCCCCCCCCCCCAAAAACCCCCCCCCCTTTTTCCTCTTTACCCCCCCCCCCCCCCCCCCCCCCCCCAAAAAAACCCCCAACCCCCCCCCCCCAAAAAAAAGGGGCAAACCCCCCCCTTTCCCCCCAAACTTCCCAAAACCCCCCCAAAAAAACCCCCCCCCAAACCCAAAACCCAAAAAAAACCCCCCCCCCCCCAAAAAACCCCCCCCCCCCAAGGCCCCCCAACCCCCCCCTTTTCCCCCCCTTTTCCCCCCCCGATTTCCCCCCCCCCCCCCCCCCGTGGGGGGGGGGCCCCCCCCTCCCCCCCCCCCCCGGGGGCCCCCCCGGGGTTCCCCCCCCGGGGGGGAAAAAAAAGGGGGGCCCCCCAAAACCCCGGAAAAAGGGGGGGCCCCCCCCGGGTTTCCCCCGGGGAAAACCCCCCCCCCCCCTTCCCCCGGTCCCGGGGTCAAAAAAAAAGGGGGGGGGGGCCCCCCCCCCCCGGGGGGGTTAAAAAAAGGGGGGGAAACCCCCCCCAAAAAAACCCCAACCGGGAAAAAAAAGGGGCCCCCGGGGGGCCCCCCCCCGGGGGGAAAAACCCCCCTTTGGGGGGCCCCCCCCCAAAAAAACCCCAATTCCCGGGGGGCCCCCCCCCCCCCGGGGGGGGGGGGCCCCCCCCCCCAAAAAAAAAAAACCCCCAAACCCCCCCCCCAAAAAGGGGGCGCCAAAACCCCCCCCCCCAAAAAAAGGGGGGAAAAAAAAAACCCCCCCCCAAAAGGGAAAAAAAACCCAAAAAAACCCCCCAACCCCCCCAAAAACCCCGGCCGAAAAACCCCCCCCCCAAAAGGGGGGAAAAACCCCCAAAAAACCCCGGGGGGAAAAAAAACCCCCCCCCCGGGGTTTTAAAAACAAAAACCCCCAAAACCCCCGGGGGGGGCCCCCCCCAAAAACCCCCAAAAAAAAAAAACCCCCCCCGGAACAAAACAACCCAAAAAAAAAATTCCCCCCCCCAAAAAAAAAAAAAAAAGGGTTTGGGGGTTAAAAAAAAAAAAATTTTAATAAACCAAAAAAACCCCCCCCCCCTTTTTTAAAAATTTGGGGAAAAATTTTAAAACCCCCCAAAAAAAAAACCCCCAAAACCTTCCACCCCCAAAAAAAAAAAAATTTTAAAAACCCAAACCCCCAAAAAAAACCCGGGGAACTACCCCTTTTTTTTTTTTTCCCCCCCAAAAAGGGGGGGGGCCCCCCGGGGGGGGTTTTTTTCCAAAAAAAAAAAAAAACCCCCCCAAAAAAAAAACCCCCCCTTTTCCTTGGGGTTTAAATTTTAAAAAACCCCAAAAAAATTTAGAAAAAATTTTTTTAAAAAAAATTTTAAAAAAATTTTTTTAAAAAAAGGGGGGGGGGGTTTTTTTGGGTTTTTTTTCCCAAAATCAAAAACCCCTTTTTTAAAAAAAATTTGCCAGAGTTAACGAAAAAAAAATTTCCCCCCCAAAAAATAAAACCAATGTTTTTTGGGAAAAAAAAGGCGCCCCCCCTGTCCTTTTGCTTTCTTTGTTTTAATAATAATATCTATCTATCTAAAAAGATCCCCCTTTTCCGGACTCCCAACCGACCGCGTTAATATTCTTAATTTCAACCCCCCCTTTTTTGGAAAAACCACAACCCTTAAACAAAATTTAAAAACAGAAACAGCGTCAAGTAATTATCCCCCCGGCAACCCGGGCCATCGATACATGAATTCTTTTTTTTTCAATACCCCTTTTTGTGGGACAGGGTTTTTTTTGCTGGAATTTTTTTTGTTCCCTTTTCGTTTCTTTATGCCTCCTTTAAAAAAATTATGAAAACTTTTCGCACGCCTCTTTCGCGCACTTGAAAATCTAAAATTTTTTTGGGTTAAAAAAAATGGGCCCTTTTGGCGCTGGCTCCGAACCCCCCCTCAGTTCGTGGTTTTTTTAATGTTTTTCATCGCCAGAAGAAAATTAAAACTTTTATAAAAAAAAAAAAAAAATAAATAAATAAATAAATAAAAAACCCCCCCCCACCAACACAAAACACGCGCGCCAACACCTCCACACTTTAACCTTTTCCCACAATTGTAAATTTCAAACCCACACCGATATATGCAAATTTACATGGGGTGAAAAAAACCCTAAACGTACACAAAATTGTTGATCTTTATAAAATTTTTGGGAAACCCTTTTAAAGGGGAAATAACCATGGGAATTTTAGCAAAAATAACCATATAAGAAAAGGGATTTTAAAATTTTCAAAGTTTTTTTCATTTCCCGAATACCCTTTTTCCCCAAAAGGGGGGGGGCAACACTTTAGCAAATTTAAACCCAAATGAGGCCCCAGAAAAACATCCCCCCGCAAATGTCCACCCATGATGTTTCCCCCCAGCGTCAAAACCTTTGGGCCAAGCTGCAGAAGTAGCTTTGGGGCAGGGCCCCAAGAAACCTCGAGGGAAAACTGTGGGTTCTTTAAAGGCCCACGGGTTGAAAAATCTGAAAATTTAAAAAAAAAAAACTGCAGAAGACGAAGCCCTTTTCAAGAAAAATTGAAGGGCCACTTTCCCCTTGACATATTAAATAAAATCATGGGAACTGCTCGTTGAATTGGTTTAAGTTTGGGGGTCCGAAAGAGGCGGGGGTTTCCCGTGAACAAAGTTTTGGGTTGGGCCTAACACGTAACAAAACCTAACAACCCAAACCTAAAAAGATTTTGTTTCGTGGGGTGATTGAGTAATGGACAAATTTCCCTTCCAAAAGACACAAAAATCCAGGTGCCCGTGGGAAAACCCCCCATTACTCCCCACAAATTTGGGAAAGGGGCAAAATTTGGGGCCGACGAAGCTTATCCCTCGCATTAAAAAGAATTTTGGGCCAACAAAAAGTCAGTCTTTAGCATGGGTCTCCCTTTTGCTTTGGGCCGTACCCGCCCACAAAAGTAAGGGGAAAAGGGGACGTGTTTCCGGTTTGAACAATTTGTCCAGACGGGAAAGCACGCAAAATTTTTTTTATTTTAAAAGTTTTTCCCAAAGTCAAAGTGTTCAAGGGGCTGGCCAAACGGGGTCACCAACACACACCAACACACACAACCTTTTTCACCCAAACCCCCCCAACACCCGGGGGCAGAAACGGACGCCCCCGGCCCCCCCTCCCCCCCCACCCCGCCCCCCCCTCCCCCCCCCCCCCCCCCCCCAACACAACACACCCCCAAAAAAACAAAAACTTTTCCCTTTTTGAAAAGGGAAAACCCCGGGTTTTTATTGGGTTTGGGCCCGGGGGGGTCGGGTTTTTTAAGGGGCGACGCATTCCAAAATCATGATAGACCGGTTAATTTAAAAGGGACGGTAATAAAAAACCATCATTGATTCTTGCACTATGGGCGGGCCCCCCCTCTTTTTCCAAAGGGCTCCCTGGCTTCAGTGACCCCGTTTAAAAGGGATACGTGAAACCCTGTCAAACCCGATTTTTTTTATCTTTTTTTAAGCAGAGGGGTGTGTGGTTGGTGTGTGTGGTTTTGTGAAAAGAGAGAGAGAGGAGAAAAGAGAGAGAGAAAAGAGAGAAGGGGAGTTGGTTGTGTGTGTTTTGTGGTGTTTTGTGTGTGTTGGGATAGAGAGAGAGAGAGAGGAGAAGAGGGGTGTGTGTGTGTGTGTTGTGTGTGTGTGGGGTGTGTGTGTTTTGGTTTTGACAGAGAGAGAGAGAAAAACAGACAGACAGAGAGAGGAAAAAAAGAGAGAGAGGAGAGTTGTGTTTGGGTGTGTGTGTGGCGTTGTGTGGTGTGGGGGTGTGTGTGTGTGTGTGTTTTTGTGTGTTTTTTGTTGGTTTTTGTTGTTGTTTGTTGTTGTTTTGTTGTTTTGGGGTTTGGGTTTGGGTTTTTTTTTTGATTTTTTTCCCCCAAAAAAAAAAAATTTCCCTTTTAAAAAAAGTTTTTCTACACCAACATTTGAACAACACAACCCCCCAGCATTTCACAACCTCATCAAAACGGAAGTGAAACGACGAACCCGTAATTTCACTGACATCTCCC
>CM031614.1:77986828-78006828 GCA_018398815.1 Conus ventricosus
TCCCTGCCTTTTCACCCCCACAGTTGTGGCGCCTTTTTTCCACAAAATCCTTGGGGGCTTCCCTCCGACTGGGCGATGCCCATAACCCTGCGAGTTTCAGCAAACCCCTCAGGGGTACGAATCGCAGCCACAAACCTGGGGTGCTGTCTCCCCCCGGACCTCACTCGGGGACCATTTGTGAGCTTTTTCAATGGGGAAACAGATCCTCCAGCCCAACTTAGCCACAAACGCCAGTCCCTAGCGTTTTGCGCAGCCTATCACCAAACTGCACGAAGGTCCGTCTTTATTCTTCTTCAGGGACCTGAACTTCCTCCTGTACGTCTCTGGGGAAAGGGTGGAAACGCTTACGCAGACCCAACGCAGTCTGCAAAGACGCCCTTCATTTAAGTGACCACACCCCCTTTGCAGACCAAAAAATCCAAAAAAAGGTGCATACCCTTTTGTTCCCAGACAATGGTATAAACCCAAAGCAACTTTTTCAAAATGTTTCTAAGACAATCAATGCCCACTGGGTCTGAACTCGGGAAGTTTTAATTTTGGGGCCTCTAACTCTCGTTTGCCTGTCGATCAACCCCCTGATTTACAGATGGGGGAGGCCGGAAAGGAGTTGTTCCATCCCCCCTCCCTTTGATCCAACTCTTTTTCCCCCGCGGAGACTTCCTCCCCTGGCAGCCCCTCCCTACGCCATCTCCTGTCTGGCACCTCCTCTCCCGCAGAGCAGCCTCTTCTGCGCAGACTAACTCCCCCCGACGGGGGGTTCCTGCCCACGCCCTCCCAAACGCAAGCCTCACCCTCACGTCGCTGTCGCTCAAAAAAACATCAGCACAGAGTGAGTCCGGGGAAGGATTCACCACGTCAGTGACGTAGCCCACATAAAGGCAGGACGCTCCATCGCATTATTGTTAAAATAAATCTTTTTCCCCGGCCCAATTAAGGAAAAATTTTCATATCTTGACATGTAGCGGGCGTCCCCAAAAAAATTTGTGATATGACTCATTCAAAAACAAATTTGGGGCATTGGTGAAAGGACCACTGAGTGAGATTTTAAAAAAGGGCCGGAAGGGTAAGGGCGGGCATGTTTTTTTGAACAGATATGCACTCCTGGGAAAAGGGGGGGAAAAGGGTCATTTTTAACCCAGCAGAGGGCCTAAGATTTCAACCTGTCGGGACGGGGTCCTTTTTGCGACCATCATTACCGGGTAGTGAAATATGGGAAAGCTACAGGGGGATAATTTAAAAAAAAGAGAAGGAAAGAATTCATATTTGAATTGAAAAAGCAGGTTACTTACACGAACCTTATTCGGGGTTTCAGCCCTTCACCCTCCCCTTTTCCCCTTTCGCCCTCACCCTTCATCTTTCGCCCCGTGAGGGGGGTTAAAGGGGGCCAGGGTGTGGGAACAACCGGAAAATTTTCACCCCAGCCAGACCAACTCCGGGAGAGGATTGAAGTCGTCATTTCGCAAGAGACAGAAAATCGGGGAAAGAGAAACGAGATCGTTCTCCAGGCAAGAGAGTTCGGGGGGGCATAAATGTCTCAGAAGAGAGACGGGGAATTGAAAAAGCGGGGAAGTTTTTTTACTTAGGCGGGCGGGTCCCATGATTAGGGGAGTTTTTAATTCTCCGGGTTCGGATTTTTTGGATAACGGAATTGAAGGCCATAGCTTTATAGAAGCGGAACTAGGTTATTTTATCTCCGTGTGAGGAGGATCATTTTGGAAGATTGATTTGTCTCTCGTGGGGGGAGAGAACAGTTGCAGATTTATTTGTCTCTCAGTGTGGAGAGAGATACAGTTGAAAATCGTTACAAGGGGTTGATGATTTAGTAAATTTTTTTTCCGAAGGAAGGGGGAGAAGAAAAACTTTGGGTATGCCCCTTTTTGGGTTTGTTTGGAAAGTTGCGTGTGCGTAGGGAGTAAATGCGCAGAATGGGGGTAGCAAGAGTGACAGTGTGACAGGTGACCCCGACTCCAGTTTCACCGGCGTAGCTGCCGTTTTTTCCCCCAAAAAAAAAAAAAAAAAGTTTCATTGTCCCCTTGGGGTTTAAAAAAAAAAAAGAGATTTATATTGTACCCTAAAGGTTTGGGGGAAGGAAAAAAAAAAAAGGTTTTCTTTTTGTACCCTCAGGGTTTTGAGGAAGGGAAAAAAAAAAAAAAGAAATTTTAGTGGTTTTTGATTTGGAAAAATTTTTTGCTTTTGTTTTTGTTTTTTTGCTTTTTCATATGGTTTTTTGGGTGGTTGCTTTTTTTTTTGGGTGCTCTACTCCGTTAAGGGTTTTTTTTTTGGTGGGATTTTTTTTTGACCCTTCCCCACCCGGGACCAAGCCTCAACCTCCCTTGCTCGAACCTGGCAGCAAGGGGGAGGGCGTTGAGGATCTTTTTTCCTTCCCCTAGAAAATTAGAAATTTTGCCCCTTTCCCGGGACTATAGCCCCAACCCCTTTTCCGCTTTAGCGGGGGACATGCGTTGGGAGCAATAGTCTTTCCCTTCTCATAAATATCATTTTTTTCCTTTCCTATTTTTTCATTTTGATTTTCCCCCTTGCCCCTCAGAGTGGGGATCAACTTCTCCTCCGCACGCAAAGTGTAGGGTGGGGTTTGATTACCGCCTCCCCAAATAAAAATTTATCTTTTGATCTTTTTTTTTTTGGGTGTGGTGCGAGATTTCTTTGATTTTGGGGAATGGCTTTTTATTGATTGATTGTTTAGTATTTTGTATTATTACTGTAGAGGGGGTTTATTGTGCAGTGATTTTTTTTCCCGCCCCATTTTACGGAGACGTGCCACTGGGTGCTGCGGGGGGGCTTCTTTTGTTTTTCTTATTTCTGCTCACTTTTCCCCGTCCTGTGTATCCTTTCATTTCCTTTTCACCCCCTTTTTAAAAACCTCTTAAACCTTCTCCCAATAAGCGCCTATCTAGTTTTTTTTTCCTACATTTTCATTTTTGGGTAAGTTTTCCCGCTATTTTTGTGTTTCTTCCCCTCTTTTTAATTGTTTTGATTCCTTTTTTTTGAAAATTTTAATTTTCATTTTTTGTATAAGGGGGTACATTTTTTTTGTAAATTCTTTGAAATTAAGTAAGAAAAAAGACTGACAACAAGAACATTTGGAACAAAACTTTAAAAAAATTTATTTTAAAAACTTTATTGTGTTTTTTTTTTTTTTTTCTTAGGGAAAACTTTTTTGTATTAAAAACTTCATTTTGTTTTGAAAATTTCCCCAAATTGATAACATTTCAAATTTTTTTTGGGAAAAAACTTTTCCTTTGGGATTTCATATCTACCCTTTTTAAGAAAGCTGTTTTTTGTTACACCGGAAATTGAATTTCTGTATTTTATATACAATAAAAAACGGTTTTGTGAAACATAAAATCATCAATATCGCCTTATTTTTTTTCATACTTTGAGATTGTTTGGTGTTTATACTGACGGTTCATTAGGGATGATTTTGAAGATATTAAAACAAGGAACGCGGGGTTTGATGGAAAAAACTTACTAACAAAGTGAAACCAATGCACAGAAGGCAGACAGGCTAAGACAGAGGGAAGCTGAAGAAAATAAATTAAAAGGGAACCAAAATTTGAAGAAAAAAGATTACAGAGGGAAGCTGAAGAAAAATAGACTAAAAGGGGGAAGCTGAAGAAAAAAAATTACGGGGGAAGCTGAAGCAAATAGACTAAGAGGAAGCGAAAAATAAATTACAGAGGGAACGAAGCAAATAGACTACAGGGGGAAGCTAAGCGAGAACGAAATTTAAGTTGGGGCAGTTAAACAGAACTGTTGCTGAAATTAAAAGAATCCAGCATCGAAAACCTCCCCAGTGGGTTTTTCCGCACCACCCTAAACCCAAAAAGGGCCTAATTCCAAAGTTGCCCCCTTTTTGAAAAAAAAAACGGATACTTGAATTTTTTCTTTCCTTTGAAAGTCACGCAAGTCTTGTGGTTTGGCCAAAGGAAAAGTGGACATTGTATTTTGCGCTTGTTTAAGGGTACGTTTTATTTTGTACCACCATTTGCAGCGAAACAAAATTTAATTTGGGGAAACAGTTAAAAGAAGAACTCCTCAAAAATTTAAATGTTCTGCTGATCTTTTTTAAACGAACTTTCCGTTCTGTCGCCCTGAAAAAGGAGAATCTTTTTCCGTTTTTTTCTGATCCTAGAGTCATTGTTTGGTCGGGGATCATTTATCTAAAACAAAAACAAGACTTTTCAGTCACTGCGAGACCCTTCTTAAGAACACTTTTCCAGACTAGCAAAGATCGCCATTTTCCCTTTTAAAGAAAGGCAATTTAAAACTTTTGGGAAAATGTGTCAGATGGCTGATCAGTATTGTATCGCTCACCCGAAAAGGGGCGTGGCTGGGAAGGAGAATTTTCCATCTTTGATCTAAAGCCATGTACATCCCATCAGGACGGGGAATTTTACAGGAAAGGAAAATCGGGGTCTTTTTTGAGCCTCAAGGATATACCTATCCTGGGAACGGACAGGGATCTTTCCCCGGTTCGAGTGACTTCGCAATCCCGTACCCACCGCCGGGCAAACCCCTTTTTTCTCACAACGTTTCCGAGGGCGTGGACAACGACCACCACGAACCTTTTGGGCCAGTTCGGGGCCAGAACAGAAGTCACAAAACATCACTGCCGATCAACAATGGCTTTTTCTTTTGTGATGGGAAGTTCCATCGAAACAGAATTGCCCTTTCAACCGGGGGGATTCAAAACCCCATTTGTCTCCAGATTGTGAAGAACTTGTTTTTGACACCAATCAACTGTTATGGATGGGGTTAAAAACGGGGCCCTCAATGGGTTGCAGGCTTCGGTTTTGCGGAGACCGGGTGCACCACTGCGGTGTACGGAAAAATTTCGTGCTTCAAACCCAGTACCAACACTGTCCCCCAAAAATGTAGGTCGTTTTGGGGCAAGATTAAACGTTTCCGCGGCAAATTTCATCGATACAAACCCTACTATCCGGTTTTCTTACCGCCTGTGTTTTTTGATAACCCAGTTTGCGACTTGATCTTTGGGGAAATTTTCCCGGTGTCCTACAGTACATGGTGGTGCTGGAGATCGTTTTGTTCCCTTTTCTTGTAGTACTAATCAAACCATAGAGCGGGAAAGGGTACAAAAACCGCTAAAAACTCAAACTGGATGAACTCCAAAAATTTCCCCCAAAAATTTAAAAGAAAGCAGGAAAAGACGAACGCTGACGACAATACTTTCTGCTGCAAAAAAACTGCACTGACGACAAACGGACAAACCCAAAGTACATACGGGCTCTAACATTCTCTACGGTGGTACCCGGGCAGGACAACAGACCGGTTTTTGGTTTTCCCAAAAACCACTTAGGAAACGTACGCACACGGCTCATGATGCATTTGTTCCTGGTCACTGCGGAATCAAAAGAACATAAAGAAGTTTTTGATTCTTTTATTGGGCCGGGGGTCACAAAGGGAAATTACGAAAAACGCCGCCAGTACACTCCAAAAAACATCTCAAAAGGTCGCGTCCCATGTGCACCTTGCACAAAAGGGCCCCTCATTTCTGTTCCTTTCGGGAAGGTACTATTGATCTTGTTGGAAACCGCACCCCGTCTTTTTCCGGGTACCATATCTTGACTTTGGTGGAACAGCAACAAGGTATCCCAAAACGATTTCCCTGAAGAAAATTGATACAGTACTGTCGCGAAGCCTTACTTGCAATTTTTTCCCGAGTGGGTCTTCCAACAAATTCCTCGGGTTTGAACGCAATTTATTTCTGATCTCAAGAGGAAATTTCAGACTTTTCATCTCTTCCCTCCAACCACGCCATATCACCCCAATGAATGGCAGGGTTTAACGTTTCAATGGAACGTTAAAATCCCTTAGAAAGGGTTTCAAGGCAAGAGCCCCAGGAATGGGATCGTTTTGTACCGGCTTGCTTTTTGCATCAGGGGAATTTCCGAAGAAACGCTGGGATTCCACCATTTGACTTCTTTTTGGACACTCACCAAGGGGGCCTTGGACATTGATGACACAATGACGAAAGACGACAACCTGACAAAAAATTTTACCAATACCCTTTTTTGAACTGCATAATCGTTTGAAGGGTGCATGTACTTGCTCAACGCACTGATAGAAAACTGATGGTCAAGGTCTTTGCAGACAGAAAAAAAGGCAGTTCCTTTTAGTGTAGGGGATAAATTTTTTGTGCACTCACGATAACATAACAAGCTTTGTTTATGTGGAAGGGGCCCTTTCAGTGTTGAAAAACTTTCTGAAGTAAATTATAGGGCAAAAAGGCAAACCTGAGAGGTATTTCATGTGAACAGTTAAGAATATTTGAACGTACAAATGTTTCCCTCAAACCCTCGGTTGAGGGGGGAAATCCTGTGTCAAAACGATGCAACATGAAGACATTATCAGGGTAATTTTTTACCCAATGTAAAATACAGGGACAGACAAAGGTTTTGAAAAAAGCAAATTAGGAATGTTAACATCTCCGTGCAGATATGTTGTACCCCTTTCCATTTTGTCTATCAAAGGGGAACCCCAGAGGATGTGGTTCTGTCGAATGATTTTTCTACAAATCAAACAGAACAGCTCAAAAACTTTTGAAAGACTTTCAGGGTGGTTGACGGAACCCCAACAGTAACTGGTATTAACCCCCTATATTTATTAACTTCTGAAATACCAGTGCGAACCAGACCAACCCCCTCCCATTTTCAAAAAAAAAAAAGGGGTTGAGAGAAAACAATGTAAACTGGATTTTAAAGTATAGAACCTTCTACTTCTCCGACAGCTCACCATTTTTGGTGGACAAAACCCTTTGGTCGGTGCGTTTCCATCGATTACAGAAAAGTAAAAAAAACACGTTTCGTGCCGAGCCTATCCCGGAATTTTAAGAACTTTTTGTGTCAGCTCTCAGAAAGGGAAATTTTGGACAGTAACTTGACAAAGGAATTTTAATTATGTTGAACCAGGGCCCGGAACACAAAATGTCATGGCAGATTTTTTTGCACGGGGTGAATATTCATGGACAAATGTAACGCCCCTTTAAAGGGGAAAACATTTCCCGTTTTTTGTCTTTCTTAAGATTACGGTATGATCACTTTTAAAGGTGCATTTTATGCTACTGACGATTTAAAACAATGGAATTTACATAATTTTCTTTTTGAAGTGACTAATTTTTGCAAGCAAAAAAAATACTTGAGTTTATGTAAACATATTTATTCTTGTAAACAATGGAAAAATCAAATACTATTTATTCAATTTTTCTTGTGAAATGAAAAAATGAGTGTGATGGCAAATAACCCTTTAGAAAGTATAACACATGTTTTTTATTGTGCAATGAACAAACCAATTGTTTTTTATTTGCACGTCAACAATGAAACGGGGACTTTTCAATGGGCTATAACATACATGTGGAAAAAGAAACATGTTTAAACATGTTTATTTTGTTTACATGTCTATTGAGAAACTGTACACTTGGAAATATTCCATTTTTTATAGGGTTTTGAAAAATAATGTGAGCAAAGATCAAGGGAAAAGTCTTCACATCTTAATGTATAACAAAATTTTTTGCTTTAATTGGGATTAACCCCAATTGTTTTTTTCCAGAATTTTTGAATTGTATTTTTTGAGATTGGGGATCAATTTGAATGTTTTTTTTTAGAAAGACAAATTTGAAATATGCAATTTAGGTGGCAGATATTGATTCATACGTTTTTTTTATTAATTTGTGAACATGTGTGAAGGTTACACTTTTGAGATTCATGGGTGAAGATGTGTTTAAGTGAAGTTTTTAAAAACTTAAAAAAATTTTCGGAGAAAAAATTTTTTTTATCCCCGGTGGGGGGGGTCATGTGAAAGTAGCCTCACACAAGCATGTGACGCTCCACGCATTATTTTTGATATAATCATTTCCCCCTCCACAATTAAAGGAAAATTTCATATGGGTTTACTATGTACGGCGCCCCCCAAAAAAATTGTGAATGACCATTTCAAGAAACGAAAATTTGGGCATTGGGGGGAAATGACCACAGTGAGAGTTTAACAAGGGCTGGTAAGTAAGGGCTTTCATGGTTTTGAAAACTGAGTATCACCACTAGAAAGGGGGGGAAAAAGTCCATTTTTTAAAAACCCCAATGGCCTAAGACTCGAACCTTCAGGGCGGTGGGCCTCTTTGCGACCAGTCATTTCCAGTGATGAAGATTGGGGGGGAAAGCTACGGGGGATAAATTTTAAAAAAAAGAGAAGGAAAAAATTCAATTTGAATTTAGAACAGGTTACTAAAAAACCCCCAACCTTTTTCGTTTTCAGCCCTTCACCCTCCCCTTTACCCTTTGCCCTACCCTTTTCTTCGCCCCTGGTGGTGAAGGGCCTGGTGTGGGAACATACCGGAGTTTTAGCCCCACCTACCAACTCCAGGAGAATTGAAGCTCGTCATTTTTCGCAAAGACAGAGGGAAATCGCGAAGAGAAACGAACCTACTCCAGGGGCAAGAAGTTCGAGGGGCAGTAATTGTCCCCAGAGAGAGGACAGGGGAAAGAAAAACGAAGCTTTTACTTTAGGCAGGGAGGCCTCAGGGTTACGGGAGTTTTGTAACTCCTGTTTTTGGGTTTTTTTTGGGTAACGGAAAGGGAAGCCATAGCTTTATAGAAGCGGAACTAGGTTATTTTTTCTCTCGGTGGAGGAGATACATGTGTGAAGATTGATTTTCTCTCGGTTGAGGAGAGATACATGTGGCAATTTATTGTCTCTCAGTTTGGGGAGAATACGTTTTAAACTCGTTTACAATGGTTGATGATTTAAATTGTTTTCCCTGAAGGAGAGGGGGAAAGAAAAAAATTCGGAGTGCCCTTTTGGTTTTTTTTAAAGATTTCGGTGCGTATGGGAAATGCTTCATGAATGCGGGTAGCAAGAGTACAGTTACAACCCCATCCCGACACGGAGGGTACCCGTCGATCGTTTGACCCTCCCCCTTGGTCTCGGCTTCCATGGGAAAGTCCCCCGGGGCATACCCTTACGAGGGAAGCAGGAGAAGAGACGCTTTGGTTTTCCCTGCGACTCAGCAGAACCCACATTTGTTTTGGGCATACCGCCCTTTTCCGAGGGGAAGGGCCCAGTCGGGGTTCAGCAGGAAGCCCCCTACGAAGAAGTAGGAAAGTACCCCCTGGACTATCGCACAGCAGGGGAATAAGTAAAAGTCACTGTATCAATACTGGTACTAATTGGGGACTACATTTGATACCTTCTTCTTCGACGCACGCCCCCAAATACCACCACACCGACTTCCAGACAACAAAATCCAAAATTTTTCAATACGGGGGAAAGACGTTCCAATTGAAAAACAAATTTTGGGGTTTGAAAAAGGTGTATGTTTGTGTGTGTTGTGCGGACAATTTCCCGGGCTGCTCCCACCCCCCCCGGCAACACCCCCCCCCCCGCCCCAACCACGACAAAGTGCGGTGGGGCTCACCGAAAAAAAAAAAAAAAAAAACTTTTCCCCCCCCCTCTCAAAAACCGGAAAAAACAGCACACAAAAGTGCGGGGGGCGGCCCAAAAAAAACAAACTGGCGACCGGAACCGGGGAAAAAAAAAGGCCTCGCCCGATCCCCCGTACTAAATAACCCGTAAAAAAAAACAAAAAAAAAACGGCAACACAAAACAAATGGCAACGACCAAAAACAAAAGCAAATTTACGGGTCCCTTCCCCGCGAAGAGGAGGTCTGGCCCTCAACCCCCCGGGCCCACCCCGACCCCCAGTCACACCGATGTTCCCTTCCCCCCCAGGACCCCCTTAATAAGTCCCCCACCAACCACCCCCCGAAAACCACACAAACAAACTAAACAAATACCAAACAAAACAAAAAAAAACATTATCCCCGAAAACAAGGACATCAAGCCCTTCAGGGGAGCCCCCCAAGTAGACCGCCCCCCCGGGGGGTTCCCCCACAACTCTGGGTGGGGAGTGAAAGGGGAGGAGCCCCAAAACGCCCCCAAGAACCCCCAAATAAAGTTTTAAGTTTTAAAAATTTATTCAAAAAAGTTAAATGTTTTTAACCAAAAATGAATACAATCGCATTTAACAACGCAAAACCCTAAAGAACAAACAGTGAAAATTTTCTTAAACATTTAAATGAAAAACCAAAACTAAACTTTAAACACATATGACATAACAAAATAAAATAAACTTTTCCAGCATCCATCCTTTCCCACACCAAGTGCTTTCCACACCCCCCCTCCCCAAAGTCTACTGGAGCCCCTGTCGCACTAGTGCTCCAAACCGGTGGGTTTTTTAAAAGAGTCGTTCAAGCCGACACCCTCGACCACACAACAGCATGAAACGCGCCCGGGGGGGGGGTGGGGGAAAAACGGGCGTTTTTACGGGAGGTCCGGACGGGACGGGGCCGGCCTCAAAACCACGGCTTTTCTACCAAACGGGGCCCCCACCAGTCGTGTCCCAACCACCGGGGAAACCAACCAGAGCGTGGCCCCCAAACCCCAGCGCGGGCCCAACCCAGTCCGGGGTCCTGCCCCAAGCGTGGCCCCAACCAGAGCGGGGCCCCCAACCCGCTTTGCACCAACCATCAGGCCCGGGGGTAAAGCCCCCGGGGGGGGGGAAAACTACGGGAGGAAGAAAAAGGGAGGGAAGAAGGGCACGGAACCCCGCCGTCAAACAATCTACCCATGCTGAAAAACCCAAAACCCCCTCGCATGATTGGGCGGGGGGGGGTCTAAAAATAAAACCAACAACACCAGCTCAACACGCCCTGAGCAAACACATAAACCAATCAAATCGGAATTTCGTTAAAGTCTTCTCACACAAAACAGAAAAAGACTGTTTTTTAATCAACGGGCTATAAACAAATAGAATACTTCACCCTTCTCTCCTCATGCTTAACTTTTTCCCTTTTCTTTGGGAAATAAACCAAACAGCAACCAAGTTTTAAAACACCCCCACTTTGAAAATAATAATTCAAGGAAAAATTGTCCTTTTTTATAGCCACATTTAAAAATAACACAAAATCCCCAAACCACGCATCCGAACGACAAATCATCGTACGCACGCTCGCAACATAAAACTCGTTCTCCTTCACACAAAAACAGACGGTGGCCGAAGAAAAGTCCGGTGAATGGACGGGGGGGACAGCAGACCAAAAGCAAGTACCAACCCTAATCACAGGTTTCTCCCATCCCCACCGACTACCGCATCACCAGATGCATAAAAGGGGAAAAAAATTTGGGGTATAATTTAGAATGGGCCCGGGTTAAAGATTGAATTCCAAAAAAAGGTCTCAAAAAATATTTTTTCTACAATTTTGAAAACAAAAAAAAATTTCGCAAAAAGAAAAATAACCGGCTAACAACAACAAACCCCAAAAAAAAACAAACCACGAAACTGGCTACCCCTACCCGTGGGGGACCCCGAAAAAGCGGGTCAAAAGACCTCTCGCCCTCTGTCATCGAGAGACGAGGCCAGATGCGGAAAAGAAGAAGGATGTCCCTCTCCTACAGCCCACTGTAGGAATTGAAGAACCGCTGTACCCTTTGACGATACGGGGGAAGAAAACCAAGACCGAGCAGGGGGCCCCAGAGACATCTTTCCCTCGAGTGAAAGGGTAACCTCCCCAGCGATGGCGGCCAAAAGCCACCACGTCACAGAGTGAGCATACTTTAAACTAAAAGAAATGAAGCACGTGCGACAGGGAAAAAGACAGCGAAGGCCGAAACAGCAATTTTGAGAGAAAAATACCAGCCACCCGGGGAAACCCCAGATAATAGCACGGGGAGTGGGAAATTTGAGAGAGAGAGAGAGAGAAAGCAAACCGAACGTGAGCTGAAATAAACCAAGGTCAAACCCCACCCCAAGCCACACTAAGGACGGACACTACAACAACAACGATAATAAACAAAAGAAAAAATTTCCCCCACCCCATTGGGCAAACGTCGTAGGCCTCGTGAAAACTCGTGACAGTGGGAAAAGAACCCGTGAACCCGGGGGAATAATAAAACCCCCAGTGGTGGAAAAAGGGTCCTGTGAACAGGGGCCCCAATAACACACCATGGTGATAGAGATCCTTGAAAGGGGGTAATAACACACCAGGGGGGGATAGAATCCAGTGAACAGGGGGCCAAAAACACACTATGGGGTAAAAGATCCATGAACAGGGCCTAAAACAACTAGTGGGTGGGATAGAATCCAGTGAAAAGGGCCTAATAAAACACCATGGTGGAAAAGAGATCCTGGAACAGGGGGCCCAATAACACCAGTGGTTAAGGCACCATGGAAGGGGGCCCAAAACACACATGGTGGTAAGAGATCCATGAACAAGTCCTAAAAACACCATGGTTGTATAAAAATCCGTGAAAAGGGGCCAATAACACCTAGTGGTGGGAAACATCCATGAACAGGCCTAAAACACCTAGTGGGGGGTATAGAGATCCGTGAACAGGGCCAATAACCACCAGTGGTGGTATTGGATCCAGTAAAAAAGGGGGTAATAAAACACCAGTGGTGGTTAGAGATCCGTGAACAAGGGCCTAATAAAACACATGGTGGAAAAAATCCGCAACAGGGGGCCCAATAAACCATACATTATGATATAAAAACCAGTGACAGGACCCAATTATCTCACAAGCAAGAAAATCTAAGTCCATGGTTTTTAACTCACTTGAAAAGGGCTTTCGCCCCACTCCCTCCTCCTCAAGATGTTTTTGGCGGGGTGATTGCTTGTCTTCGGAGCAATAATACCCTGGTGAAATTTTCTTGAGTAGCATTTTCCCTGGGGTTTGGGGTGTTTTGCATAGACTTGGAACTTGCCACTGTTTTGGGCACTCATTTTTCCTACGAACGGTAGTGGGTTTTATCGATTTTTTCCCCCTTTCTTTTATTAAAACAGGGTTTTAATCGAGGCATGGCCAAACAGTCTAATAACGAACCTGAACAAGTCGTAAGCTACTCATTCAGTGTGAGGTTTTCGTTTTTTTTGTTTGTTTTTAAAATGCCTTTTTCCACGTACTCCATTGCCGTACTGGCCTTTCTGATTTTGTTTGGGATTTTTTGTTTTTGTTTTAACTGCCGTATTTTCGTGTGTTTTTTTTTCTTCGCATGTCTGTTGATTTTTTACAATTATTTTTATATTAACATAATTTTTTTTTAAAAATTTTTATTTTTTTTAAATTTTTAAATTATTTTTATTTCATAATCAATACTTATATAGCGCCTATTCTCACTAGAACCAAGATCTAACGCTTTTCAAACCCACTCGTTTACACAAAGGGGGCCTACCAGGGGAGTTTCGACTGAAGAGCTGCCCCTTACTTCATTCATCCCTTTCCCGTGTCATCCATCAATATCGTTTTACTCATTTTCCTTACTTCCTTTATTTTTTTTCCATTTTTTCCCCCAGGGGGGGATGCAAGTGAACATTCAACCATACCAACGGCCAAACTGGCCTTTTCCTTCCCAAAAATTGGTGATGGGGTTGACTGTGTGCAAGATGTTATCTCGTTCACAACCCGGGGGGAAACCCCGGAAAAAGTCTCTTGGAAGGCTGTATGGGAAAAGGGGCAGAACCAGCCCTGATCGCAGCCCCTGTTTGGTGCGTTCCGTTCAATCTCGTTTATTTTTTTCCTTGCCACTCCACTTTTTGTTTTCTACCAAGCCTTTTCTCTGTACACATCAATCCACAACCCTTTCCTCCTCCTTCAAGCATGTCTGGAGCTTGCTTGTCCCCCTTTTGTACCGCTTTTGGATAGAGCCAGACCTTTGTTTTCACACATCACAATCTGCGCGATCATTACTTCAACTGAGTACTTCCACTTAACACGATCGAAACACACAGTCTGAGCGCTGAACCTTTCTGAAATGTACGCTGATGAACACACAATTTCAGAAAGGCAAACCCCCACCGATACAAATTTATCCACGTTTCTTTTCAATACTTATCAATAATGATCCACTTTAAACTTTTCAATACTTTTTATCAATAATGATCCAAAATTCTTTTTCTATACTTGTTATCATATTTTTTCCACGTTCCTTTTCAATACTTATCAATATTTTCCACGTTCCTTTCAATACTTCCTATCGATATTTACCCACTTTTCCTTTTCAATACTTTGTTATTCTCCCATCCATTTTTGACAGAAGTTACAGAAATTTGGGGGTGATGGAAGCGACCGAGTATATGTCGAGGACAATCCAAGAGGGGGGGAAGAGTGTGTGTGTGTGTGTGTGGGGGGGGGGGGGGGTAAAATCAAAAATATCCACAGCCCCGAACTTTTTCGTCGGGAGAATTTTTATATTGGCAGGGAACAGCTGATCTGGCCTGCGCTGTGAAAGGGTATGGACAAGCTCCTGCTGTCCGAGGGATGGGTCGGGACGGCTGGAGCATGGATGGGGGATGGGGGACAGTTTAGGCTGGGATACAATTGAGCGACATTGGGACTACTGCTGCTGTGAGCACAACAGACTGTATGGCAGAAAAGATCATCACACACACACACACACACACACAAAACACACACACACACACCACACACACACACACACCACACACACACACACACACCACACACACACACACACACACACACACACAAAAAACACACCCCCACACAACAACAACACAACACACACACCCCACAAAAGACACCCACACACACAACACACACACACACACACACACACACACCACACACACACAAAAGACACACACACACACACACACACACACACAACACACACACACACACACACACACACACAAAAACCACACACCACACACACAAAAGACACACACAACACACACACACACACACACACACACACACACACAACACCCAAAACACACACACCACACACACACACACCACACACAACACACACACACACACACACACCCCACACTCCTGACGTCCACCACACTGGCAGACTTCTGGCTGTACCCACTTGGCCAGGAGGTCCATCAGATGGCCGGGGTGGGGGTCGGGCGGAGGGGAGGTCCCATGATGTAGGCAGCCGCGTGAAAGCCATCCTGTTCCACTGATGCGTTGCCGTCCGTGCCCAAACCTGCTGCCTCCGCCTCCCGAACACCAGCTTGCCTGCAGGTAAGACACGATCACTGTCACCCCCTCCCCGAACACCAGGTAAGACATGGTACTGTCACCCCTCCCGAACACCAGCCTCCTGCAGGTAAGACATGTCACTGTCCACCCCTCCTGAACACCGGTAAGACATGGTCACTGTCACCCCTCCCGAACACCAGGTAAGACATGGTCACGTCACCCCTCCCTGAAAACCAACCTGCCCGCAGGTAAGACTGGTCACTGTCACCCCTCCCTGAACACCAGGTAAGACATGGTCACGTCACCCCTCCCTGAACACCAGGTAAGACATGGTCACTGTCACCCCTCCCTGAACACCAGGTAAGACATGGTCACTGTCACCCCTCCCTGAACACCAGTAAGACATGGTCACTGTCACCCTCCCCGAACACCAGGTAAGACATGGTCACTGTCACCCCTCCCTGAACACCAGCTTGCCTGCAGGTAAGACATGGTCACCGTCACCCCCCGCGAACACCAGGAAGGACATGGACTGTCCCCCCTCCCCGAACACCAGGTAAGACATGGTCAATGTCACCCTTCCGAACACCAGCTTGCCTGCAGGTAAGACATGATCACTGTCACCCCTCCCTGAACACCAGGAAGACATGGTCACTGTCACCCCTTCCCGAACACCAGGTAAGACATGGTCACTGTCACCCCTCCCCGAACACCGGGCAAACATGGTCACTGTCACCCCTTCCCGAACACCAGGTAAGACATGGTCACTGTCACCCCCCCCTGAACACCAGCTTGCCTGCAGGTAAGACATGGTCACTGTCACCCCTCCCTGAACCCAGGTAAGACATGGTCACTGTCACCCCTCCCTGAACCCCAGGTAAGACATGGTCACTGTCACCCTCCCTGAACACCGGGTTAAGACATGGCCCACTGTCACCCCTCCCCGAACACCAGGTAAGCCCATGGTCACTGTCACCCCTCCCGAACACCAGCTGCAGGTAAGACATGGTCACTGTCACCCCTCCCTGAACACCAGGTAAGACATGGTCACTGTCACCCCTCCCTGAACACCAGGTAAGACATGGTCACTGTCACTCCTCCTGAAACCAGGTAAGACATGGTCACTGTCACCCCTCCCTGAACACCAGGTAAGACATGGTCACTGTCACTCCTCCCTGAACACCAGGTAAGACATGGTCACTGTCACCCCTCCCCAAAACACCAGCCTGCAGGTAAGACATGGTCACTGTCACCCCTCCCGAACACCAGCCTGCCTGCAGGTAAGACATGGTCACTGTTACCTGTAGAATTTTGTCGCTGAACATAGTTGCCGATTGACTTCATTTATCCTATAAAGAAGAAGAAGAGGAGGAGGAAGAAGAAAAAGAAATCATGACATGTTTTTCATATTTCACGGTGTTCTGCGTAGAAAATGATCAGTCACTTTGCTTGGTTTCAGTCAGCCATTGTCTTCTTTTTTCTTTCTTCTTCTTCTTCTTCTTCTTCTCTTTCTTCTTCTTCTTCTTCTTCTGTCTGTCTGTCTTTTCTTTTCTGATGACTGCGTAATAAATTACACTCCAATCGTTTAGAGTTTAAAATCACAAAGATGCATCGAACAAACCAGTCTGAGTAAAAGAACTAGCCAGTCATTGTCACGGATGACCGATCCCGGAGTCTTGAAGACGGTTGGGCGCCACAGAAGACTTCGCAACCAAGCTTCCTCCATTCCTCCCGGTTTGTAGACCTCTTAGTGAGTTGCTGAGTGTGAGGCCGTAACTTTCACAAAATGTTGTCCTCCACCCTCTCCCTCTGTCTTCTTCTTCTGCCTCCCCCTCATTATTCCTTGTGGAATGGTTTAGCAAGTCCTGTTGATCTTGAAAACATGACCATACCATCTCAATGTCCTTCTTTTCACTGTGGACAACAAGTTTTCGATGGTCCAATGGCTTGCCTTTCTCTAAGTTGGTAATGTGGTCTTTGTATGAGATGCCAAGGATCTTGCGGAAGCATCTCATCTCAATGCATGAGTCTTTCTTTCAAGTTCGCTATCAGAGTCTCACAGGCATAGAGACACCATGCAATGACCAGGGAGCGCATCAGTCTGATCTTGGAACTGCTTTTGACGATTCTGTCATTCCAGATGGGTCCTACTCTGGCTAGCGCTGCTATCCGTTTTGGCAACTCTGGAGAGCGCTTGAAGTTTTGATCCTCACCTGAAACAATTGCCCGAGGTACTTGAAACTCTTAACTGTCTGAAGGGTTTTTTTTCCCTTGATAGAGATGTTAGCGCTGATGCCATTTGGGGTTGTTGGTTTATAAGTGTTGCCTTTTCGGTGCTGATCTCCATGCCAAATGCAGCAGAACATTTGCCAAGGCACTCTGCTAGGTTGGCTAGTTCCTGCTGTTCCGCTAGCCCCAAAGATGTAATCAGCAAAGCGTAGGTTTTTTGCTATCCTGCCACCAATGCGTATTGAGCTTTGTAGTGTTCCTATAGAACATCGCACGGAGCAATAAACTGGGTTATTCAAAAAAACCAGCGATTAACTTTCCTTTGAAACAGAATTTCCATTAGTAAATAGTAAGTCGAGTTTGTCAACTTGCGTGTTTATTTGTAGATCATTCTGGGTGTTTTTCGATGTTTGATGGAAAGAAACCACGATAAATAGAAACCATAAATTTTAAGGCGAGTGATTGTTGATAGTAGTGTTACCGTAAACCCGCGTTTCGCCCATTTTTAAAAGTGCATTAGGGAACTGGACATTCAAAAGCGTGAAATGTCACTATCTGCGTGTATATGTGTGGCGTGCATGTGTGCGTGCGTGTGCGGTGTGTATGTGTGTGGGGCACGTGCACGTGCACGCTCGTGTGGTGTGTTGGGGGTGTGTGTGTGTGTGGTGTGTGTGTGTGTGTGGTGTGTGTGTGTGTACGTGCGGGCGCTCGTGCGCACGTTCGTGCGGAAAGAACATCGACCCGTCTTTTAACTACCTTTCCTCCGGGCAGCGGAGATGATGTCGGCAGAGCACTTGCTGACCACGTGCACCACGTAGAGCGGGGGAGCCGGCCTGGTCGGCGATGGGATGGCCCGCTGCACCGCCTCCGCCTCCACGTCCTCCGGACATGACATGGCGTGCCCCTGGGGCCCCGTGATGCCCTGGGCCATCAATTCTTCCGATTTCTGTGTGGATTCGACAAACACACCACAGCTATGTGAACTAGCTCGTGCAAAGGTCGTCGTTGTGGCTATGCGCACTGTGCAGTGCTGAAAATCAGAACGTGACTCCACGACCCCGATGAGCGTGATCGTGCAATCAAGTAAGAAGTAAAAAAATCGTCAAGACGCTGATTGAACTTCATCTTTCCTCAAGATCTAACGCTGTGTGTGTATAACGTTTAAAAAAAAAGATTTGAATTTTTGTTTGGTCACATTTTCGTTAACATGATCATCAGCATCAAACCCTGTGACAACTGTTATGTTATGGATACAGAAAAAAAATAAACCCAAGAACTTTTAAAGGAAAGTTTAAAATTATCCAAAAAGAGTTTGTAAAAAAAAAATTGAACAGAATCACTAAAAGTCCAGACCAGCATTTACATGTTGCCTGTAATATACTAACAGTAAAAACAGCATCCTGAGGTCACTGTCGTCCCAGCAGCATGGTAGTATGCCTTTTATAACATAAGAACAGCACCGTGAGGTCACTGTCTCTAGCACATGGTAGTATGCCTTTTTATAACAGTAAGAACAGTCATCCGTGAGGTCGCTGTTGTCTAGCAGCATGGTAGTATGCCCTTTTATAACAGTAAGAACAGCATCCGTTAGGTCACTGTCGTCTAGCAGCATGGTAGTATGCCTTTTTTATAACAGTAAGAACAGCAAACCGTGAGGTCACTGTTGTCTAGCAGCATGGTAGTATGCCTTTTATAACAGTAAGAACAGCATCCGTGAGGTCACTGTCGTCTAGCCCATGGTAATATCCTTTTATAACAGTACTAACAGCATCCTGAGGTCACTGTCGTCTAGCAGCATGGTAGTATGCCTTTAATAACAGTAAAGAACAGCATCCCGTGAGGTCACTGTCGTCTAGCAGCATGGTAGTATGCCTTTTATAACAGTAAGAACAGCATCCGTGAGGTCACTGTTGTCACAGCAGGTATATGCCTTTTATAACAGTAAGAACAGCATCCGTGAGGTCACTGTCGTCTAGCAGCATGGTAGTATGCCTTTTATAACGTAAGAACAGCATCCGTGAGTCCGTCGTCTGCAGCATGGTATGCCTTTATAACGTACGACAGCCTCCGGAGGCGCTGTCGTCTACAATGGTAGTAAGCCTTTTATAACAGTAAGAACAGCCTCGTGAGGTCGCTGTCGTCTAGCAGCATGGTAGTATGCCTTTTTATAACAGTAAGAACAGCATCCGTGAGGTCACTGTCCCTCTAGCAGCATGGTAGTATGCCTTTTATAACAGTAAGAACAGCATCCGTGAGGTCACTGTCGTCTAAACAGCATGGTAGTATGCCTTTTATAACATAAGAACAGCATCCGTGAGGTCACTGTCGTCTAGCAGCATGGTAGTATGCCTTTTATAACAGTAAGAACAGCATCCGTGAGGTCACTGTCGTCAAGCAGCATGGTAGTATGCCTTTTATAACAGTAAAACAGCATCCGTGAGGTCGCTGTCGTCTAGCAGCATGGTAGTATGCCTTTTATAACAGTAAGAACAGCATCCGTGAGGTCGCTGTCGTCTAGCAGCATGGTATGTATGCCTTTTATAACAGTAAGAACAGCATCCGTGAGGTCACTGTCGTCTAGCAGCATGGTAGTATGCTTTTATAACAGTAAGAACAGCATCCGTGATGTCGCTGTTGTCTAGCAGCATGGTAGTATGCCTTTTATAACAGTAAGAACAGCATCCGTGAGGTCGCTGTCGTCTAGCAGCATGGTAGTATGCCTTTTATAA
>CM031614.1:78011828-78031828 GCA_018398815.1 Conus ventricosus
ACAGTCTCTAAGGAATGGGATATCAAAGTGTCCCTGCACTGTTGTTTGAAAGTCTGTAAGAAATGGGATATCAAAGTGTCCCTGCACTGTTGTTTGAAAGTCTGTAAGAAATGGGATATCAAAGTGTCCCTGCACTGTTGTTTCAAAGTCTCTGAGGAATGGGATATCAAAGTGTGTGTCTGTTTTTCGCACTATCGTTTGAAAGTCGTTCTATTAACGGATCAAGGACATTGCTAACACAGTAATTATAAACATAGCTACCTGTACAAATGAAAGCACCAAGGACACAGCTACCACAATGATTATCAACGCAGTCACCAGTACAAATCAGACATTGTAAACACTGTCAACACAGTAACGATAGCCAGTGTCACCGTTGCAAATGAAGACACTGAAGACACGTAAACACAGTAACTATACACACAGTCACCAGGGCAGATGAAGACACTGAGGACACCGTCAACACAGTAACTGTAAACACAGTCACCAGTACAAATGAAGACAGTGTAAACACAGTAAATATACACATAACACAATACCTATACACACAGTCACCAGTGGAAATGAAGACAGTGCCGACACAGTAACTATAAACACAGTCACCGGGACCAATAAAGACACTTCGGACACTGTCAACACAGGAACTATATACAGAGGCAGCAGTACAAAGACAACAGGGACAGGGGCCTTTCAACTCACTGATCATGGTGGTGCCCCCGGCTAAGGCAGCTCTGGTGCCCATGTAGAAGTCATCACAAGCCACGCCGCCCATGAAAGGAAGCTGCATGTGTGTGTGAGTGTCGATGCCCCCTGAAACAGCAATAGGTAAGGACTGTTACGTCATATGAGTGTGAGTGTTAATGTCTCTTGAAACAGCAATAGGTAAGGATTGTTACGTTATATGAGTGTGAGTGTCAATGCCCCCTGAAGCAGACATAGGTACTGTTACCTCATGTGAGTGTGAGCGTTAATGCCTCTTGAAACAGCAATGGAGAAGAAATGTCATTTCATGTAAGTGCGAATTTTCCTTCTCCCTAACCCCCGCACAGTAGAATGCAAAGACTGTCTATGCCAGGTGAGTGTGAGTGCAAATCCTAAAATCCCAAATCCCTAAAATCAGCAGCATGTAAGAAACGTCATGTCCTGTGAGTGCAGGTGTAGATGTTTTCCATCGAACGCAAGCGTTAGGGCTGTGACGTAAGAGTGAGTGCCATTCATCCCTAAAACAGCATGTTGTCAGGATTATTATGCCATTTAGGTGTGTGGGTCGAGCTACCCTGAAACGATAGATGTAAAACTTGTTAAATGGTTTGAGTGCCGGTGCCAATGCTTCCTGAAAAGGCTGTAATTATGTAGCAATTGTTATGTCATTTAAATGGGTCAGTCTTCACAGAACAGCACACTGCAGTGATTGCCGTATCTTGTGAATGTGTCAGTGCCCCTATAGATATCAATATGCAGACATCGTGAATGCGAGTCCCCCATCCTCACCCCAATCACATTTCCACCTAATGGTATAATAGTACACATAAAGATCGGTATTAAAGTCATGTGAGTTTGTGTGTCAAATCTTCCAAAAACTTCAACACATAAGGAATGTGAAAAGCGAAAAACAGGCACAAATGAACATCGCCCCTTCCCCACCCCTTCCGAAATTAATACCCCCTAAAAAGCCACTGGTTGATGCTGGAACTTGTGTCTGACAAAGTCTTTGCTGACGGCACATGGGACCGATCCACAGGCTACACTGCGCGCAGGGTAAAAAATAATGTCGCTACACTGCGCGCAGGGTAAAACAAATGTCTCAGTGTCAGAGCAGTAGGGAGGGTGTCTGTACCTATCACTCACCCGGCATGACCAGTTTGCCGCTGGCATCGATGACACGAACTCCCTCAGCAGGCACGGTGAGGTCCTGACCGACCTTTCTGCACATGGCCACAGAGACATGCTGTTCAAACAAAGAAACGCAATGGCCACAGAGACATGCTGTTCAAACAAAGAAACGCAATGGCCACAGAGACATGCTGTTCAAACAAAGAAACGCAATGGCCACAGAGACATGCTGTTCAAACAAAGAAACGCAATGGCCACAGAGACATGCTGTTCAAACAAAGAAACGCAATGGCCACAGAGACATGCTGTTCAAACAAAGAAACGCAATGGCCACAGAGACATGCTGTTCAAACAAAGAAACGCAATGGCCACAGAGACATGCTGTTCAAACAAAGAAACGCAATGGCCACAGAGACATGCTGTTCAAACAAAGAAACGCAATGGCCACAGAGACATGCTGTTCAAACAAAGAAACGCAATGGCCACAGAGACATGCTGTTCAAACAAAGAAACGCAATGGCCACAGAGACATGCTGTTCAAACAAAGAAACGCAATGGCCACAGAGACATGCTGTTCAAACAAAGAAACGCAAGTGTTGTTTTCGTTTAAACAGACGTCATGTTTCAAAGGGGGGAGAAAACGCAAAATCAGTTGCAATACAGTTCATCCTTTGGCTGGCTCCAGGGTTTGGCTTCGACATATCTGCACGCAGTTGCGTTTGGAAAAGTTGAGTATCTTCCCACCGAGTGAAATTGTTTCATTTCCTTTTGTGAATAGCACATCATACATCTTACTTTCAAGTGGTATAATAGCCTGTGTGTCTGAAAGATTCTCAGCCTCTTCTCGGCGGGAGCTGTCGCTCCTGGTAGGCTCAACCAAGCTGATCAGGTATGAAGGGCGCAGAAGCCAGACAAAGCGATGTACACCGGTCCATCAGGTTGGGGGGGGGGGGGTGCAAGGGCGACGACTCATTCACGTCCAATTATAGCATCATAACAGAAACGCCGACGACAAATTGTACAGCATCACACAGGAGAGAGGAAGGTACTATGACGCCATGCAGTGAAAGCTGTCTGGATGTTGTAGAGGAAGGTACTATGACGCCATGCAGTGAAAGCTGTCTGGATGTTGTAGAGGAAGGTACTATGACGCCATGCAGTGAAAGCTGTCTGGATGTTGTAGAGGAAGGTACTATGACGCCATGCAGTGAAAGCTGTCTGGATGTTGTAGAGGAAGGTACTATGACGCCATGCAGTGAAAGCTGTCTGGATGTTGTAGAGGAAGGTACTATGACGCCATGCAGGGAAAGCTGTCTGGATGTTGTAGAAGAAGGTAGGCCTACTATGACGCCATGCAGGGAAAGCTGTCTGGATGTTGTAGAGGAAGGTACTATGACGCCATGCAGTGAAAGCTGTCTGGATGTTGTAGAGGAAGATACTATGACGCCATGCAGTGAAAGCTGTCTGGATGTTGTAGAGGAAGGTACTATGACGTCATGCAGGGAAAGCTGTCTGGATGTTGTAGAGGAAGGTACTATGACGCCATGCAGTGAAAGCTGTCTGGATGTTGTAGAGGAAGGTACTATGACGCCATGCAGTGAAAGCTGTCTGGATGTTGTAGAGGAAGGTACTATGACGCCATGCAGTGAAAGCTGTCTGGATGTTGTAGAGGAAGGTACTATGACGCCATGCAGGGAAAGCTGTCTGGATGTTGTAGAAGAAGGTAGGCCTACTATGACGCCATGCAGGGAAAGCTGTCTGGATGTTGTAGAGGAAGGTACTATGACGCCATGCAGTGAAAGCTGTCTGGATGTTGTAGAGGAAGATACTATGACGCCATGCAGTGAAAGCTGTCTGGATGTTGTAGAGGAAGGTACTATGACGTCATGCAGGGAAAGCTGTCTGGATGTTGTAGAGGAAGGTACTATGACGCCATGCAGTGAAAGCTGTCTGGATGTTGTAGAGGAAGGTACTATGACGCCATGCAGTGAAAGCTGTCTGGATGTTGTAGAGGAAGGTACTATGACGCCATGCAGTGAAAGCTGTCTGGATGTTGTAGAGGAAGGTACTATGACGCCATGCAGTGAAGGCTGTCTGGATGTTGTAGAGGAAGGTACTATGACGCCATGCAGTGAAAGCTGTCTGGATGTTGTAGAGGAAGGTACTATGACGCCATGCAGGGAAAGCTGTCTGGATGTTGTAGAGGAAGGTACTATGACGCCATGCAGTGAAAGCTGTCTGGATGTTGTAGAGGAAGGTACTATGACGCCATGCAGTGAAAGCTGTCTGGATGTTGTAGAGGAAGGTACTATGACGCCATGCAGTGAAAGCTGTCTGGATGTTGTAAAGCCGATCAGAACGTTGTATGAGGCAGGAAGGGAACTGCGACATCTCTCCTGGCATTACGGGAGAAAAGGGGGGGGGGGGACAGATCATCGGAGACTGACATCCAGAGAGACGCTGCTGTACTCCGGACACACAGGACATGGCGTTCCTTTCATAGAGAGAGTATCCTTGATGCTGGCACCAGAAGCACGGTGTGCTGATAATGGATATGACCCCATCAAAGCACTCATTCGCACACCCACGTTTGCTACCATGACGAACAACGCTGAAGTCAACGCCACCCACTGTTATGCTTCCACAGTACTGATGATACTGAGGACGAAACGAAATGTTGTGTCATTCAGCTATAGTCTGAAAATGAGTTCAAAGTTATCATTACTAACCATTCGCTTAATTCCTTCTTCAAAATGTCAGAGGCATTTATGTATTTGCTGTTTACAATAGTTCGTTCGTGTCATTTAGGAAGTAGAGTAATTTTTGTTTGTTTCTGTAAACCACTGTATTATGAATCTTTAATGTCTCCGAAGATTTCATTTCCTGTGAGATTCGTGGAAAGAAAATGTACCAAAACAAGACAAGAAAAACAGTATGGCGAGAAATGGAAAAAGGTCCATAGTCTAGTCCTATGGTCAGTTCCATAGTCTATTCCTATAGTCAGTTCCATAGTCTAGTCCTATCGTCAGTTCTTTTACAGCAGTGACACGTTCACAATCCCTACACCCATAGAAATGATGTCCCTGACGTTCCGTCATCAGGGAGGACTGTCTGCGGTCCTCCAATCACGTGATCAATCCCCATCATCCTGCATGGTGCATCTTCTCGGTGCCCGCTCAGTGTCACTCCCTCCACGCCCATCATCCCGGCACCATCACACACAGCCACACCCTGCCTCGTCCTATCAACGCCCCAACAACGGCATTCAATGGCGAGCCAAGAACATCACCTGGCTTGAAGACAACGAGCCAGAGGAGATGCTGATCAATCCTAAACTTGACCAGTCAATCAATGAGTCTGGGATAATGCACGACCCCCTAATTCACCCCCTGACCTGAAAATACTAATTCACCCCTGACCTGAAAATACTAATTAAGTCCCTGAATCACTTGAGTGTTTACTGAGTGCGGAACCCGTGGTTAAACGTAGTCAGTATGTTCTGAGCTTTAAGGAGTGCGGAGCCAGTAGTTACATGCAGTCAGTATGTTCCGAGCTTAAGGAGTCGTGAACTTACTTGATGAGTCCATTCTCAATGTAGACGTCAGCGTCGAAGGAGTAGTCATCGTTCACCACTTTACCTCCCTTGATAAGAACACCCACCTGAAACGTACAGTGATACTTCAGTGATATTGGACTGTTTGTGAGACGGTATAGCAATGTCAACACATGGATGGAACACACACACACACACACACACACACACACACACACACACACACCACACACACACACACACACTCTCTCTCTCTCTCTCTCTCTCTCTCCTCTCTCTCTCTCTCTCTCTCTCTCACACACACACACTCACACACACACACACACACACACACACACACACACACACACACACACTCACACACACACACACACACAACACACACACACACACACATATCCAAGGCGGGACAGGAAAACACAAAATAAACCTCGCTTTCACGAGCCTCTTCACACAAAGGACAAACAACGTTCAATCTCTGTACCCTCTTGATGATAACGATATCGATGAACGTCATTATCAGACAATCCCAATCTAAATCTTATCTTTATGTTTTTTTCAAATTGTAGTTTATTTGTGCAGATAAGTAGATTGGGATACGACGTAGTGGGTTGAAGTGTCTGTATAAATCAAATCTACTACTGTCTTGAATGTGAGCAGTCCAGTCTTGCCATCTTCAATCGATAAGCCTGGTGAGAAGCATTTTATCTAAATGCAGTCTTGTTTTTGACACACTGGTTAACCCATGCATATTCCAACCTTAATTCATATAATCTCATTTTGACTTTTGTCATCCAGTTTACCTTGTCCTTCATATCTAAATCAAATAGCGTCTTAAAGGCTTTCTTGGCCAACATGCCTCCTCTATTTCAAGTAACTTTAACAAGTAACCTAAACATCTTATAAGAGAATCTATATAAATTGGATATCTACCTGTCCCGCCCTAAATCAGATCGTTTGATATCTACCTGTCCCGCCCTAAATCAGATCGTTTGATATCTACCTGTCCCGCCCTAAATCAGATCGTTTGATATCTACCTGTCCCGCCCTAAATCAGATCGTTTGATATCTACCTGTCCCGCCCTAAATCAGATCGTTTGATATCTACCTGTCCCGCCCTAAATCAGATCGTTTGATATCTACCTGTCCCGCCCTAAATCAGATCGTTTGATATCTACCTGTCCCGCCCTAAATCAGATCGTTTGATATCTACCTGTCCCGCCCTAAATCAGATCGTTTGATATCTACCTGTCCCGCCCTAAATCAGATCGTTTGATATCTACCTGTCCCGCCCTAAATCAGATCGTTTGATATCTACCTGTCCCGCCCTAAATCAGATCGTTTGATATCTACCTGTCCCGCCCTAAATCAGATCGTTTGATATCTACCTGTCCCGCCCTAAATCAGATCGTTTGATATCTACCTGTCCCGCCCTAAATCAGATCGTTTGATATCTACCTGTCCCGCCCTAAATCAGATCGTTTGATATCTACCTGTCCCGCCCTAAATCAGATCGTTTGATATCTACCTGTCCCGCCTAAATCAGATCGTTTGATATCTACCTGTCCCGCCCTAAATCAGATCGTTTGATATCTACCTGTCCCGCCCTAAATCAGATCGTTTGATATCTACCTGTCCCGCCCTAAATCAGATCGTTTGGTGTCTGCGCAGTTACACCCATTAATTTCTTTAGCACCCTACTGTGCATTAGTTTCCACAGAGAGAGAGAGAGAGAGAGAGAGAGAGAGAGAGAGAGAGAGAGAGAGAGGGAGAGAGAGAGAGAGAGAGAGAGAGACAGACAGACAGACAGACAGACAGACAGACAGACAGAGACAGAGAGACACAGAGACAGAGAGATGATGATGATGATGATGATGATGATGATGATGATGATGATGATGATGATGATGACGATGATCTTTATTTCCAGGGATAACAGATAAGCAAATTTATGCTTTTTTTTTTTTACATCCGGCCCTGACCCAGCGGAGGGACTAAGAGTGATCAGCATCTAACTGAGCTGGGCTAGCTACAAACCATACAATCATACATATCTTGAGAAAACACATCAAAAACATGCATGAGCTGTTTCGGCATCAACATTGACGAAAACATGAACTTAAAGAAAAAAAACTTTGTTATTGAAACAACAAAAGAGAGAGAGAGTAGAGAGAGAAACAGAGACAGAGACTGAGCGAGAGAGGGAGGGCACGTGCTCACACACACACCCGACACACACGCGCGCGCAACGCACACACACACACACATACAGGGAGACAGAGAGAGAGAGAGAGAGAGAGAGAGAGAGAGAGAGGGGGGGGGGGTATGGGTTTTTATCCACAAACGCCCCACCACTTCATTTTCTCACTCCTTCAGCTCTGTAAAAACCACAGATTAAACAATCGACCTTTGACAGTGTTGACAAGTTACCTTGTCCTGTTTCTCAACCGACTGATTCTTGGTCGTTCTGGTTTGGGGAAAGTGTCGCCACTTCAAAGATAAGCCGGTTTGGGAAAGTGTCGCCACTTCAAAGATAAGCCGGTTTGGGGAAAGTGTCGCCACTTCAAAGATAAGCCGGTTTGGGGAAAGTGTCGCCACTTCAAAGATAAGCTGGTTTGGGGAAAGTGTCCTCACTTCAAGATAAGCTGGTTTGGGAAAGTGTCGCCACTTCAAAGATAAGCTGGTTTGGGGAAAGTGTCGCCACTTCAAAGATAAGCTGGTTTGGGGAAGTGTCGCCACTTCAAAGATAAGCTGGTTGGGGGGGAAATGTCGCCAGTTCAAAGATAAGCTGGTTTGGGGAAAGCGTCGCCACTTCAAAGATAAGCTGGTTTGGGGAAAGTGTCGCCACTTCAAAGATAAGCGGTTGGGGGAAGCGTCGCCACTTCAAAGATAAGCTGGTTGGGGGAAAGTGTCGCCACTTCAAAGATAAGCTGGTTGGGGGAAAGTGTCGCCACTTCAAAGATAAGCTGGTTTGGGGGAAAGTGTCGCCACTTCAAGATAAGCTGGTTGGGGAAAGTGTCGCCACTTCAAAGATAAGCTGGTTGGGGGAAAGTGTCCGCCACTTCAAAGATAAGCTGGTTTGGGGAAAGTGTCGCCACTTCAAAGATAAGCTGGTTGGGGGAAAGTGTCGCCACTTCAAAGATAAGCTGGTTGGGGGAAAGTGTCGCCACTTCAAAGATAAGTGGTTGGGGGAAAGTGTCGCCACTTCAAAGATAAGCTGGTTGGGGGAAAGTGTCGCCACTTCAAAGATAAGCTGGTTGGGGGAAAGTGTCGCCACTTCAAAGATAAGTGGTTGGGGGAAAGTGTCGCCACTTCAAAGATAAGCGGTTGGGGGAAAGTGTCGCCACTTCAAAGATAAGCTGGTTGGGGGAAAGTGTCGCCACTTCAAAGATAAGCTGGTTGGGGGAAAGTGTCACCACTTCAAAGATAAGCTGGTTGGGGGAAAGTGTCGCCACTTCAAAGATAAGCTGGTCACTTTTCTTGACCAAACAAGGCGCTGCTGTCCAAAAGCAGGGGCCACAGTCGTTTCTGCACGCATGTTTGGCCCTTGGACGGTGATGGGTGGGGGGGGGGGGGGGCGGAGGGGGGGGGGCGAGGGGGGGGCTGGGGGGTAAGGTTGGAGGGAGTAAAGCAGAGTGGTTATGAAGGTTCTAAGGTACGCCCTCTTATCTTTCCTGTTCCTGAAAAAAAAATCTGTTGCCAACTGTCGATCTGTTTCTCTACTCTGTGTCTGTCTGTCTCTGTGCCCCTCTGCCTGTCTATATGTCCGTCCGTCCGTCCGTCTGTCCGTCGATCCGTCTGTCTGTCTGTCTGTCCTTCTCTCTCTCTCTCTCTCTCTCTCTCTCTCTCTCTCTCTCCTCTCTCTCTCTCTCTGGTGTGTGTGTGTGTGTGTGTGTGTGTATGTGTGTGTGTGTTTTGAGTGTGTGGTGTGTGTGTGTGTGTGTGTGTGTGTGTGTGTGTGTGTGTGTGTGTGTGTGTGTGTCTGTGTGTGTGTGCGTGCGTGCGTGCGTGCGTGCGTGCGTGTGTCTGTGTGTGCCGTGTGACATTTTCTCTGTCTGTCCTTCTCTGTCTCTCTCTTCGCGCTTTCCACAAGCACCTGTAGCACCTGCCTCCTGCAATTTCTCCCGCAGCGCCGACTTTCAAGGATACCACAGAGAGCATGGGACCGGGTAGACTGTCTCTACCCTGTTGTGCAAGATGGGGAACAGAAGGCTTAGGCAGACTACCGACTGCCTTTTCACGACACGCCAGCGCTCACCACCTACTGTCTTGGTGCACTGCTAACATCACGGAGTTCTTTTTTGTTTTTCATGTTCGTAACCTCCCATATCTCCCTGGCACAATGCCAACAGCACGTGATGTTACCATTTTCTCCCATAGTTTCCCTACTTAGTTGTTTTTTTATTGTTTACTGTTCCTGCCTCATTTCATATTTTACTTTCCTTTCAATTAAATCGAGGTTATTTGCATTTGTTTCTGTTCGTCCTGGTACTTCAAGTTTCAAGTTTTTAAAAGGCTGAGCCAGTCTTGAATAAAAGTTAATTTATATTAGTTCATTTCTCCAGTTCTTGTTGCTGTGTAGATGTGTTCAGTACAGGGTATATGGGCAAGCTGGGAAACATGCTTTCTTGGGGATGTTTCCTTGTTTGTTCTGTGTGCTCTGTGCTGTCATGTCTGCTAGGCGATTCAGTGTCGAAAGCAGCATTCCTTTGGAGTTATGTTTTCTTGTGGGAGCAAGAGTTACCCTACTTGTTTGTTTTTTCCCATATTTCGTTAAGTTTAGCACTTTGGCTAGGCAATAACGTCTTCACTACGCCTCTTTGTTTGTGCCTTTAACTGTCTGTCAAGAACAAACATCTGCGCCCAATGTAACTTACATCTGAACTTGAATGGAACTGCATCTGAGCCTAAAAACATTTGAACTGAATCTAAACTTGCAAACGTTGCCAAAAAGTAGAATATGACCAAAGACGGATCTGTGAAATTTGCACTCTGTTGAACGTATCCGGATCAAGTGGCGTGTCCAGAATCGTTCAGCAAGATTGTTATAATTATATTCCATATTCCATGCTGAAATCATCGGATGCTTTTCACGTATCTCTTCATTGGTAACACACACACACACACACACACACACACACACACACACACACACACACACACACACACACACACACGTACGCACTCACACGGCTCGCGCACGTTCTCCCCATCGTCAGCTTGAATTTAGACAGAGTAAGTAAAGCAGATAGTACACACACAAGTGAAGCATCTGTGATAAGAAACGCACACACATACGCATGCGCGCGCGACCCTGCGTAATAGGTGACGTGTGTAATAGGTGACGTGTGTAATAGGTGACGTGTCAGCTGCTTAGTCTCTGGTGCAGCTTTCTCCCACTGAAGCTCCATTCGATGCACACAAGAAAAACATACAAAGTACTAGCCTCAACTGCCGAACCGATCAGTTGAGAGCAAACCTGCACCACCCTTAGAAGCCAGCGCTGTGTTCACATAGGGTGCGCGCACCCACAGGGCACGCCATTAAGACGCCAAGGGACATAACTGCTCCATGGCAGATGCCATTTTGTGATCGACCACCATAGGCAACAGAGCAGAATTTCCGTGGAAGCGCCCCATGGATGTAGCAGTCTGTATTTCATGACTGCAGAGCCCACCGGCGACAGACGCCACGGCCAAGCACCTGCTGCACGCATCTTGCAGCCCCACTGGTTGCTGCTCCACTGACAGGCGATTCCAGCACAACTCCAGACACAGCCAAGCTTTGCCGCAACGCCTGACGTGCCCTCTGGAGAGGATCCCAGACTGCAGTCTTTGCTGCTGTCAGCCAACCTTTTCCCACGGTCAGTGGAGTCTTTCCTCACCGTCACTTGGTCTTTCTCCTGAGTTGGTCAAACGGCAGACAAGAGAGAAAAAAAATACACCCGAAGGTGCCGGTGGGACCCAGAGAAGTACTGTCCTCAACTGCCGAGCTGGGAGCAGTCCTGCACCACCCTTGGAAGCCTGTGCTGCTGACAAAACGGATTGTGGAGGGAAAAAAACCGAATCATAGAACACGCTGCTTACACTATGCGTGTCTCAAGTTCGCGTATCACGCAAAATTTTGCCCAGTTCTAAACTGTGCAGTAATATGAGTTACGCGTATGACACGCAAAAAAGACTGACAAAAGAGCAGTGTGTTGAACTCCCTCTATGGTCACTACCTGTAGGGTAATTTGGGTTACTACCTGTAGGGTAATATGGGTCACTACCTACCTATCGGGTAATATGGGTCACTACCTGTAAGGTAATTGGGTCACTACCTGTAGGGTAATGTGGGTAACTACCCATAGGGTAATATGGGTCACTACCTGTAGGGTAATATGGGTCACTATCTGTGGGGTAATATGCTGTGGGAAGTAAGTGAATAGTGTCACTCCTCTCACCATTGCACAAAGCTCTGACTTTTCACAAGCAGGACTGATGAGTTTTAAAGGAGGAGAGAGATGGATGGAGTGACAACTTTGACGTGACGAGAGTTGGGTGTGTATAGGTGTGGTCCTCTAGGGGAAAGCACCCAGGATGTTTTCTCTATTACCGTTACATTAAACTGTTGACCTTCACCCTCTGTCTTACTAGTAGTGGAAGGAGCAACTTTCCTGTACTAGTCATTGAAAGAATTTTTGTTTTTGTCGGGACAATTAAAATGCTCAAGAGTGGCTCAGGATAATTCTCCTTAGGCTTGCTTACTTAAAAGTGCTTGCAGCTCGGACTGACAGAATTACAGAGAAGTTCAAACATTCAATACTGTATTAACAACAAAGAACTGACACAAGTTAAGTGTACTTTTACACATTAACTTTACTTTATGCACAAGGGTAAAATGTACAAATCAATTAACTTCTTGTGCAGGCCGACTTTTTACCAAGTTGTCTCAACATTAAGAGAGGGAAAGTTCTGGATGAATTGAGTTGGAGTCCACTTAGTAATTCAGAACTTATCTGATGTTGGAGAGGAATGTGGATCTCTCTCCAGTTGCTGGTGTGACTGGTCCACCTTCTCTTTAGCCAGGCTGATCTGTTGGGACAGCTGTGTTGTGCAGACAGTCCCAGCGGGGCAGGAACAGGGACCCAGGGTAGTTCGTCTGGGCTGAACCTTACACAGGATCGAACCTGTGTTTTACTTGGTTCACCATTGGTGATCAGTCTCACTGCCTTCTGTGGAGCAGTGAAGTGAGGAGACTTGGTTTCTCCTTTTTGTGTGCCAGTCTACACATCAGGTCTCTGATGCCTGTCTGAGTGACAGGCTGTCAGAGAAACATGGCTGCCAATATCACTATAGTAAAAAAAAAAAAAAAAAAAAAAAAGGGAGGGGGGTAGTATATTGGAGGTGAGGGGGATGTCTTCCCCACCACCTACAGTGTGAGGAATTGTGTAAAAGATTCGAAAAACTCTCTCAGATGTTGGTGGCAGGTTTGGTCTTTATGCGCATAAACAAAGCCATCTAGTCCCCACCTATCCAAGCACCTGTTCCACACGTGTGTGGCAGGATCACGTGTCAGACAGCGCGAGTGTAAGGGTGGAAGGGAGGGAGAGAGGTGCAGTGGCTTCTCTGAAGTCATGTGGTCATTGGTGCTCTCTGTGTGACCGGTCACTGCACTATCAGATAAGACACGGACCGGAAGGGAGCCGAGGGTTAAGGCTTGCACAGCAATATGGGTCAAAGTTCACCATCCCATCGTCTCGGCTACCACTGTTTCAGTTACTTAACACGTAAGCCCGACAGACTGAGGGGAGAGTGTGAGGAAAACAGAAGGGGGAGAGGTTGAGGGGAGCGGGTAGAGGCTGAAAATTAACGTAGATTAGGAATCTTAATTGCCGTTTGTAAGACAAAGAGAGAGAGAGAGAGAAAGAGAAGAGAGAGAGAGAGGGGGGGGGGGGGAGAAAAAGGGGAGGGGGGTTGGAGAGGATGGTGTGGCTGACAATTGTCACGTCACAAAAATGACCATCATCATCATCACCATCATCATCATCATCCCATTATGATTCTGATGATGATAATAATAATATGGTGATAATAATAGTAATAATAATAATAATAATAATAACAACTATAATAATGATGATGATGATGATGATGATGATGATGATGATGACGATGACAAGAAGACTGATAATAAAACGATGCATGACAGCGTGCGCACATGCCTCTGTGTGTGTGTGTGTGTGTGTGTGTGTGTGTGTGTGTGTGTGTGTGTGTGTGTGTGTGTGTGTGTGCGTGCGTGCGTGTGTCTGTGTGAGTGTGTGTGCGTGTATGTGTGTGTGCGCGCGTGTGCATATGTGTGTGTGCGTTCGTGTGTGTGTGTGTGTGTGTGTGTGTGTGTGTGTGTGTGCGTGTGTGTGTGTGTGTGTGTGTGTGTGTGTGTGTGTGTGTGGTGTGTGTGTGTGTGTGTGTGTGTGCTGGGGTCGAGATGGAGGTGGGGAGAGACGCGCATTGTCTCTAAATGCAGCAGCTGATGTGTTCATGACTCATCCAGTTTAATTAAAAACAAATAGCTTAAAACACGTCCGTCTGCCGGACTTGCTTTTCATAATGAACTGCCACAGACGGTGACCGAACGAGGCCTCGCGGCCTCTGTGGCAGAATGAAAATACCCACAACCCCTTCCACCAATCACTGCATGTTACTATTTTTAGTGCACAGGTAGAAAAAAAAAAGAGAATAATGGCTGACATTGACTAGGAAAAATTTCCTTTTTGATCTTCTTTATCTTTGGAAGACAGCATTGCTCTGGTTTCCTTCAAAGGCGAAGTTGGATTTTAAACAGGCAAAAGCTGTAGTTGAAATTTCGTCTTTTTGTCCGATCTCTATCTGTTTCATGTATAAGTATTACGATCTTTATGTCAAGCCTTAGAAATATTCAGCAAATTCTGTAAACTTCTGTGCGATTGGTAGAAAAAGCCATCGGCAATCAGCTGCTGCGACAGCAGACATGAGACGTTTGGACAGCGCTGCACAATGTCTGCATCGATCGATGTCACTGTCTGACGACCCACTGTGTCCCATCTGTGGGAGTCACGCCATCTGATGGAGGTCTCTTTGGTATTTCCATCACATCAACTCTCTCTCTCTCTCTCTCCTCTCTCTCCCCTCTCTCTCTCTGTCTGTTCTCTCTCTCTCTCCTCTCTCTCTCTCTCTCTCTCTCTCTCTCTCTCTCTCTCTACACACACACACACACACACACACACCACACACACACACACACACACACATACACACACACACACGCGCGCGCGCGCGCCCGCGCGCACCCGCGAACAAGTAGGCACGCACGAACCCAGACCATGACCCTCAGTTGAATTTGACACCACACGATCATCGAAACAACACAAAAATTGTCAGTCAACAGATGAAAGGCGATGACTCGTAGCTTCAGACACGCATGGGTGCGCGCATATCCACGTTTCCCTTTCCCTTCACAGGTATACAAACACATGCACTTACGCACACCCTCTAAAGCAACACGTGTATGCACAGCCACAAAAGCCCGGAAACTTTCAGTATTTCACTAATAAACGAAAAACATTCGCTCGATCAGGTACGCAAACACATGAATAACTAGCTACACATGAGCATACACGCAGCCACATACATACACGTGCATGTCCACATGCACACCCGTACGCGCATACATACAGATGTGCCCCCTTCTCCCACCCTCCCCTGCCTTCTCCTCCCAATGTCCTTAAACACACACGCGCGCGCGCACACACACACATACACACACACACACACACACACACACACACACACACACACACACATACACACACACACATACGTACGGGAGCGCGAGCACGTACACTCTCACACAAATACGCACACGCACGAAAGCGCGAGAACGTGCACGCGTTCCCCCCCCCCCCCCCCCCCCCCCCCCTCTCTCTCTCTCTCTCTCTCTGCTTATGCCATTCGCAAAAGATAAAGATAATGATGAGAACGCATAATGTTAAAATACCTAAGGATATCAAGCCCGTTTATTCATATCAGTGGCACCATTTATGCTTCAATGTGCCAGTACTATGGGTGTTCATGTATGACTTTGACCTTTCTAAGGGCCAGTGGCCTCTAGATATCAAAATGTTGTTTATCGTTCTCTCTCTCTCTCTCTCTCTCTCTCTCTCTCTCTCTCTCTCTCTCTCTCTCTCTCTCTCTCTCTCTCACACACACACACACACACACACACGCACACACACACACACACACACACACACACACACACACACGTACAGAGAGAGAGAGGAGAGAGAGAGAGAGAGAGAGAGAGAGAGAGAGAGAGAGAGAGAGAGAGAGAGAGTAAATGAACTTCAGCATGTCTCAAAACGGGATGCTGGCCTCATTTTCTTGTTGTCAACCTGATTGTTTACTCAAAAGTCCATTTGCCTGGCCAAATGTTGGCCTACAGGACACACACAGTCCACCAGTCCTGCCGCTTCCCAGAGGCTTCACACCCAGTTACAGGGCAGTAGTCTAACGTTTGAACCCCAAGTTCAAGGCCATCTTCTCCCATCAGTCTAAGTTACTACATGACCTCAGCCAAAGCCATGAACATAAGAGATTTGTTCACGCCCCAAGTTTTCCTTCCCACCCCATCTACGTTAGCACATTCCACGGTACGTGTGTGTGTGTGTGTGTGTGTGTGTGTGTGTGTGTGTGTGTGTGTGTGTGTGTGTGCGCGCGTGCACCCTGTGTCCTCATTCTTCCGGGGATATGTCAGACTTCTCCTCTTCCCCCTCCCCCTCCCTCACTTTGCACAAACAGTTGAAAACATTTCACTTTTTTTTTCTTTTTTTTTTTTCTTAAAGTGTTTGGACTAGAGATAGTGGATGACGGCATACTTCAGGATCGGCACAACTCTAAACATAACGCACTTGATAGAACACACACTGAGATGGATATGAACAGGCATACGGAGATCGCCCTGGGCACAATAATTTCGAGATTATGTGTCTGACATTGCTTGCCATCGCTTTAAGTGCAGTACCTGGCGCTTGTGTAATTTGGCTGTAGAAAATGAAATGCTTGGGTATGTGTGTGTGTGTGGGGGGGGGGGGGGGCTGTCCTGCTTTCTATGAGTATCAACCGATATCTTCTGCGTACGCAGGCTGATACTCCTGCGGACACTGCCTGTATAAGACAGGCAAGGATTAATCCATCTACCAACAAAGGGATTGGTGTTTTGTGTGTATGACCGTTTTTTTTATCCCGCCATTAAGGCAGCCATACTCCAACTTCGGGGAAGGTGCATGCTATGTGTAACGTGTCATCCATACCAACGACCAAACTGGCCTTTTCTCTTCCAAAAGTTGGTGATGGGATTTTCCGTGTGTGCAAGATGTTATGCGTGCGTTCACACACGGAACCTCGGTTTATAGTCTCATTCGAAGGACTGAACCGCTATTAATAAAGCTAAAGTATTATTCTGATCCCTGTACCTGCAGACAAACTTCTCGCTTAGCAACAAGAAACGAAGATCTACTTCATTTCGCTTTCTACCTAAGAGCGGGGGAAAAAAAGAAAAAGAAAGAAAGAAAAACGTTATGACAAGACTTTGTATGAAGCGTTGAGTGCGAATGTACTTTTATTTTCACATTTTTCATCGTCGATTGTGGCAATAGTTGCTTTTTGTGTATTAGTTCACACACACACACACACGCAAGCAAGCAAGCAAGCTGGGTCTGATTTGTTTCGGTTTCATCCGAGGGAAGTACGTGTGTCGCATCTGTGTTTCTATTTCTGCCTCAGTTTGCGCATTCACCGAGTGTTCGCCCCTGCCAACGGCTGTTGATTCCAAGAGCTATAATTAGAATAAGTAGCCCAGCAGCTGTGCTAAACATGAAAAAAAAAAAGTCAATTTTTCAGTTACTGAGAAACTTAGCTGATACAGACGATGTATTTACAATATCGGATCTGCGTGTGTCTGCGCACGAACCAGATTCTTTTTCTTAATGGAAAATTGTGTAGCATATATGGATTTAGTTTTTTCAGTGTGTGTGTGTGTGGTGTGTGTGTACTGAAGTGTTCGCGGACTACATTCCCAGGTTGTACTCACTGGATTTTCCGTCGACATGGCTTCAGTGCTGTAGATTAACAAGATCACGTGAGGTCAAAAATCTCGTCGAGGGCCGAGTTCTGCCCCCACGGTGAGCTGGATGAAGAGAGCGAGGGTTGCTCACAAGTGGGGTTGAACAGAACGAGGTCAGCTCGCCTCTTTTGTGGCGGTGTGTCAGGGTGAAATGTCAGCAGAAGAAAGCCGACAGTTCTCCCCACCAATCAGACAAACTTTACTAGTTTAGGTGTATTGGGGGGGGGGGGGGGGGGGGGGGGGGGGGGGGGGGGGGGGGGGGGGGAGGGTGAGAGGGGTGAGGTGGGATGGAACAATGGCATGTACATTTTTTTTAACCGGCTATAAATTGTGTACCCTTCGGCTTTCTTGTTCATCTTGGTCTCTTTAGTTTGTAAAGTTTCAATTAATTTGCATCGTAATTCCTTGAATTTTGTAAACGGGTTTGCTATTGGTCGGAAGAATCGAAGACAGTCACGTGTACTGTGGCCTTCACCTTAGGCAGGCCACAGACCGTGACGACATGTTGTCGTAACTGAGAGATACGGTTAAAGGGGTACAAGACATTTTGCCCGTTACTTTTCCGCCTTAAAAAAATGAAAGAAAAGAAAGAAAGAAAGAAATTGAGAAGAAATCAGGGATCATGGGAAAAGAACAGTCAACAATAAAGGCGCACTTCATTGGTGGTGTGTGTGTGTGTGTGTGTGTGTGTGTGTGTGTGTGTGTGTGTGTGTGTGTGTGTGTTGGTGTGTGTGGGACAGAACTGCTTTGACAGGAGTCGGGGAACTTTACCTACAGTACAGAGTGTACTGGCCGTCGTACTGAGAGGTGTAAGATACTTGCAAATTTAGAATTCAGAAACATTGCTTTCAGCTTAGACAGTCTACTAGTTATCCACCAAGACGATTCATCCTTTGTGACACTGTTGGCAAATGTAAGTAAGATTATGACAAGAAGAGTGAAACGCAGTGTCGTTAAAAAAGAAGCCAAAATACAAATAAAAAATGAACACTGTAGAAGACAACATTGTTGTCGTTGTTGTTGTTCTCGTTGTTAAAGTTGAAATTAATTTTGGGTGTTGTTGTTGCTGGTGTTGTTGAACACAAAATGTAAAGAAATACAACTGCATTTTCGACAAAGAGGGTTTTGTTCAAATATTAATGCAGTCGACTGCACCGTTAGCTGAATGTGTGAGTGCTTTGGTTTTCCTTTATTTGTACTATCAGTTCTTATAGAACAGAGTAGTTTAGGATGGGAACGAAGAAATGCTGTCTGTCTGTGTTTCTGTGTGTCTGTCTGTCTGTCCATGGTCAAAAACTGTTCCACTTGCTCCAGACAAAACTTCTGGGCCGATCTTTTGAAAATTTGTAGGTATGTTCATTATGGGTCACGAATGATGCCCGATGTTTGATTTTACCAGAATAGCCGTTACTAACGGCTATAACGGCCCAATGAAAAGAAGAGAAAAAAAAACCCAAGTCCGACAAGAGGAATAACCACCGCACTGTCGATTTTTTTTTCTTCCACCAACTGGAAATTGTCTCCCTCTATGTCACTGAACACGCGTATTCAACATGAACTAGGAGTACGTTTATATGCTTTGTATCTTGTTTTCACTTTCATTGAATGTGTTATAGATGTGACAGCGGACCTTACTTCATGAAACTGTGTTTAAATTGCCAGTGAAAAGAGTCTTTTCCGACTAGCTAATATTTGCCATAGCCTATCCCGGTTGGCTAATAATACTACTTACAGCACGATTGAGGTTTCTTAAGTAGACAACACATCTGTCGTATCACCGCGTCCGATCATCCATCATTTCTTCCTGTGTATAGTATTTCAAGGAATGAAAGGTCTTTTCTCGCCTACTGAGCCTTGCAAGCAAGAACCGCACAGCAAGAAACCCAGGCAAATTAAAATTATGCGCAAGGATTTTTTTTTTTTTATCTTTGCAAAAGTCAAAGTCTCGAGAGCTGGAAGTCGATTTCCTCAACATCCCCCAGCCCATAGCTGTTCTGAGTACACTGGACGTGCAATGGAAGACTGGTATCCTTCCTACTACAGTAACTGGAAGAAATCGAGAGGGAAAAATAATATAAATGTAAGAGTTGGTGGGGATGGGAAGGGCGGGGGAGGGGGGGGGGGGGGGGGGGGAGAACGCGCGGCACCCTGTTGACAGCACATGGTTTAACGGTTCGACGCGCAAACCCGTGGATAAATGGGCAAGCTTCGTAATGTGAACAATATTTTGTTTGTTTCCGTTTCTTTACGTTTCGTTTCGTTTTTGTTTTTTTGCTTTTTTTTTCGTTTGTTTGTTTCAATTTTTTAATAATTCAGATCGATGTATGTGTGTATGCGAGTGTGTGTGTGTGTGTGTGTGTGTGTGTGTGTGTGTGTGTTGTGTGTGTGTGTGTGTGTGTGTGCGTGCGTGCGTGCGTGTGTGTGTGTGTGTGTGTGTGTGTGTGTGTGTGTGTGGTGTGTGTGGGGTGTG
>CM031614.1:78036828-78041828 GCA_018398815.1 Conus ventricosus
CTGTAGAGGAAGGAGATCCTTTCAGGAAGAAGCCAGGCAATGTCTGTGGAAGCAAGGTAAGATAGTGACAACCCATGTAGAGGAAGGAGATCCTTTACGGAAGAAGCCAGGCAATGTCTGTGGAAGCAAGGTAAGATAGTGACAACCCCTGTAGAGGAAGGAGATCCTTCAAGGAAGAAGCCAGGCAATGTCTGTGGAAGCAAGGTAATATAGTGACAACCCCTGTAGAGGAAGGAGATCCTTTCAGGGAGAAGCCAGGCAATGTCTGTGGAAGCAAGGTAAGATAGTGACAACCCCTGTAGAGGAAGGAGATCCTTTAAGGAAGAAGCCAGGCAATGTCTATGGAAGCAAGGTAAGATAGTGACAACCCCTGTAGAGGAAGGAGATCCTTTAAGGAAGAAGCCAGGCAATGTCTATGGAAGCAAGGTAAAATAGTGACAACCCCTGTAGAGGAGCCAGGCAATGTCTATGGAAGCAAGTAAGATAGGGACAACCCCTGTAGAGGAGCCAGGCAATGTCTATGGAAGCAAGGTAAGATAGCGACAACCCCTGTAGAGGAGCCAGGCAATGTCTATGGAAGCAAGGTAAGATAGCGACAACCCCTGTAGAGGAGCCAGGCAATGTCTATGGAAGCAAGGTAAGATAGCGACAACCCCTGTAGAGGAGCCAGGCAATGTCTATGGAAGCAAGGTAAGATAGCGACAACCCCTGTAGAGGAGCCAGGCAATGTCTATGGAAGCAAGGTAAGATAGGGACAAACCCCTGTAGAGGAGCCAGGCAATGTCTATGGAAGCAAGGTAAGATAGCGACAACCCCTGTAGAGGAGCCAGGCAATGTCTATGGAAGCAAGGTAAGATAGGGACAACCCCTGTAGAGGAGCCAGGCAATGTCTGTGGAAGCAAGGTAAGATAGTGACAACCCCTGTAGAGGAGCCAGGCATTGTCTATGGAAGCAAGGTAAGATAGCAACCACTGTAGAGGAGCCAGGCATTGTCTATGGAAGCAAGGTAAGATAGCGACAAACCCCTGTAGAGGAGCCACGCAATGTCTGTGGAAGCAAGGTAAGATAGTGACAACCCCTGTAGAGGAGCCAGGCAATGTCTATGGAAGCAAGGTAAGATAGCGACAACCCCTGTAGAGGAGCCACGCAATGTCTGTGGAAGCAAGGTAAGATAGCGACAACCCCTGTAGAGGAGCCAGGCAATGTCTGTGGAAGCAAGGTAAGATAGTGACAACCCCTGTAGAGGAGCCAGGCAATGTCTGTGGAAGCAAGGTAAGATAGCGACAACCCCTGTAGAGGAGCCAGGCAATGTCTATGGAAGCAAGGTAAGATAGGGACAACCCCTGTAGAGGAGCCAGGCAATGTCTGTGGAAGCAAGGTAAGATAGCGACAACCCCTGTAGAGGAGCCAGGCAATGTCTGTGGAAGCAAGGTAAGATAGTGACAACCCCTGTAGAGGAGCCAGGCAATGTCTATGGAAGCAAGGTAAGATAGCGACAACCCCTGTAGAGGAGCCAGGCAATGTCTATGGAAGCAAGGTAAGATAGGGACAACCCCTGTAGAGGAGCCAGGCAATGTCTATGGAAGCAAGGTAAGATAGTGACAACCCCTGTAGAGGAGCCAGGCAATGTCTATGGAAGCAAGGTAAGATAGCGACAACCCCTGTAGAGGAGCCAGGCAATGTCTATGGAAGCAAGGTAAGATAGCGACAACCCCTGTAGAGGAGTCAGGCAATGGCTGTTGAAGCAAGGTAAGATAGTAACAACCCCTGTAGAGGAGCCAGGCAATGTCTATGGAAGCAAGGTAAGATAGCGACAACCCCTGTAGAGGAGCCAGCAATGTCTGTGGAAGCAAGGTAAGATAGTGACAACCCCTGTAGAGGAGCCAGGCAATGTCTATGGAAGCAAGGTAAGATAGCGACAACCCCTGTAGAGGAGCCAGGCAATGTCTATGGAAGCAAGGTAAGATAGCGACAACCCCTGTAGAGGAGCCAGGCAATGTCTGTGGAAGCAAGGTAAGATAGTGACAACCCCTGTAGAGGAGCCAGGCAATGTCTGTGGAAGCAAGGTAAGATAGTGACAACCCCTGTAGAGGAGCCAGGCAATGTCTGTGGAAGCAAGGTAAGATAGTGACAACCTTTGTAGAGGAAGGAGTCGCCTGTACGAGGAGGCCAGGTCGTGTTTTGCAAGGTGGGCCAGGTGGAAACCATCCCGTGTGAGGGAATCCGTCACGGAGAGAAAGAGTCTGTTGTCAAAGTCAAACACCTTGAGGATCAATTCCTGAACAGGAAGGAAGGAGGCAGCTAAAGGAGAACGCCAGATGTTTACAACACGCAGGTACAATGGCGGCCATTCCCTGGTGAAGGAAGGTGTTAGCCACAGGAGCAGGGAACGTAAGATCATGTTTGCGAACAGCGGGCAAGGTGGGACTTGCCCCTGCGAAGGAATGGAAGAGTGTCCAAGAAGAGCAGGCCGGGTTATGTTCATAGAAGGTAGGCACGATGGGGGGCCATTCCAAAGGCGTAGAGATCATCCTGTTAAAAAGAAATCATCTAAAGAGGGAGGCTAGCTGATGTTTATGGAAGGCAGGCGCAGGTAATGTGTTAACCATCCCCTGTGAAGGAAGGGAGGAGTCACCTGAAGGAGGAGGCCAGATAATGTTTGTGGAAGTCAGGTAAGGTGAGGATCATTATTGCCATGGAAGGGAGGAGTCACCTAAAGGACGAGGCCAGGTAATGTTTATGGAAGGCAGGTAAGGTGAGGGTCATTATTGCCGTGGAAGGGAGGAGTCACCTGAAGGAGGACGCCAGGTAATATTTATGGAAGGCAGGTAAAGTGACGGTCATTTCTGTCGTGGAAGGGAGGAGTCATCTCAAGGAGGAGGCCAGGTAATGTTTATGGAAGTCAGGTAAGGTGAGGATCATTATTGCCATGGAAGGGAGGAGTCACCTAAAGGACGAGGCCAGGTAATGTTTGTGGAAGGCAGGTAAGGTGAGGATCATTATTGCCATGGAAGGGAGGAGTCACCTAAAGGACGAGGCCAGGTAATGTTTGTGGAAGGCAGGTAAGGTGAGGATCATTATTGCCATGGAAGGGAGGAGTCACCTAAAGGAGGAGGCCAGGTAATGTTTGTGGAAGGCAGGTAAGGTGAGGATCATTATTGCCATGGAAGGGAGGAGTCACCTAAAGGAGGAGGCCAGGTAATGTTTGTGGAAGGCGGGCAGGGCGGGCGCCATGCCAGAGGCGTACAGATCGTCCTGGTAGGAGGCAGGCAGAGGCTCAGGTCGTGCCGGGTACTGGGCGCCACTGGGGCGGATCTCCATGAAGTTCCCGCCATAGGCCGGCGCCACAGCCAACGAGGAACCTGCCCAGCAACAGACAACACAACTCTCAAAATCTGAAATGAGGTGGGAGAGAAATTATCAGTGAAAACAAAATGAACGACTACAGAAGTAATTTGCTCCTTAACTTAGCTCCTGTGCATTCTCACACGTACAGTTCTGTTTCGCAAAATGTCAATCAGTCAGTCGAGTCAGGCAGACAGGCAGTTTGTCTACCTGTCTGTTTATCCGTTAAAACAAACAACAGATATGATCGTATGCTGATCAAACTGGAGCATATCATATCTTGCATACAAAAGAAACCACACAACTCAAAGGTAAGATCATCACTAGTTCTAATCACGTGTTCTGTGTTTTACAGTGTAAGCTTATCTAAATGGTAACCATTTGCATTGTGGGTCAGATGTTTTTCTATTTACGTTTTTCTTCTTCCTCTTCTTTTGTTTCATTTGAATTATCGTTAAATTATATTGAATACTGTATGTATGTATCTTTGTGTCCTGCAGATGTGTGTCACTTATGATTTGAAGTCTCTGTGCACTGTCTTCTTTTGGCGTATCTGTCATTTCTCAACTTATTCGATTAAAATTCGAACCAGAAATCTCTATCTGCTTCTCAGTGAGTTAGTCTGTTATTGGTCTTTCGATCTGTTTGTCAAAATTGATGGTCCGAACTGTTCAGTCCTTTAGTCCCTTTTTGGATGTGAAAATACAATAACAACAACAACAAGGAAAGAAACTGGATAGAATCAAAATGAAAAGAACAAAGTCAAACTTTCATCAGGCAAGATAAGAATTGTAAAGAAAAATTCACGTGGAGCATTAACACAATTATAAAACTGACTTGTCGAGCGGAATTCACAGAAAGAAAAACACAGAACCCAACTAAAGATTATGTTTTCTGACATGAGACCACAAATGTGAATCTGGCAATGGCAACGTTTTCTACCATTATTCCTGCTTTCCTAACAAATGAGACATTTCAGAACACGAAGAAAACCGACAGCTGGCGTTAGAAACATGTCAGCGGGCAGGGCTGAGCTATGTTGCTTTGGAAGATTGACGGGGCAGCAACGCTGTGGAAGATTGACGGGGCAGCAATGCTATGGAAGATTGACGGGGCAGCAATGCTATGAAAGCTTGACGGGGCAGCAACGCCATGGAAGCTTGACGGGCAGCAACGCCATGGAAGCTTGACGGGCAGCAATGCTTTCAAGTTTCCACATGCGCAGCTGCCCTTTCTAACCTTGATAGGTGTCGGAGGCCCTGGCGGCAAAGTACCCCCTGGCCGCGTTCAGTCCCAGCGCCGCCTCCTGCCCATACACGGGCCCACGAAGCAGAGCGGCGTTCTTGTAGGAGTCATAGCAGAGGGGACACTGTGGGCACCGTACTGGGAGTAAGGATCGGTCAGAACCGCCGCAGGGGAGCGCCCGTCCCCCCAGTGATAACTGCCAGACAAACCCCCGCCCCCGCCGGAAAAACGGCACTGGCGGGAAAGTCTGTCCGTACGAGTGATGAGGATGATGAGGGTCCGCGTGCGACTGCACGTGCGATGACGTCACAGCGGAGGCGGCGTTGTGGCTGACGTAATCGGAGTACGTGTTCAAGGGTCCGAACTGCGAAAAATAGGCCGGTCTGTCGTAGCCCGCCATGTTGCTCACG
>CM031614.1:78046828-78049328 GCA_018398815.1 Conus ventricosus
AGGTGCAGGAAACCAAAGTTCATCCATAAGGCACAGGAAAGCAAAGACCAGTGAGGATATATGCGAAAGCGGAAACATCCAGCTACTGTAGAATGTAGAGAAACGAAGACCCATTCGACACATGAGGGTTGTATACTACAGCAAAGCCGTTTAACACATGGAGGTTGTATACTACAGCAAAGCCATTTAACACATGAAGGTTGTATACTACAGCAAAGCCGTTTAACACATGGAGGTTGTATACTACAGCAAAGCCATTTTACACATGAAGGTTGTATACGACAGCAAAGCCATTTAACACATGGAGGTTGTATACTACAGCAAAGCCATTTAACACATGGAGATTAGATTGTATACTACAGCAAAGCCATTTAACACATGAAGGTTGTATACTACAGCAAAGCCATTTAACACATGAAGGTTGCATACGATAGCAAAGCCATTTAACACATGAAGGTTGTATACGACAGCAAAGCCATTTAACACATGAAGGTTGTATACGACAGCAAAGCCATTTAACACATGAAGGTTGTATACGACAGCAAAGCCATTTAACACATGAAGGTTGTATACGACAGCAAAGCCATTTAACACATGAAGGTTGTATACTACAGCAAAGCCATTTAACACATGAAGGTTGCATACGACAGCAAAGCATTTAACACATGAAGGTTGTATACTACAGCAAAGCCATTTAACACATGAAGGTTGTATACTACAGCAAAGCCATTTAACACATGAAGGTTGTATACTACAGCAGTCATTTAACACATGGAGGTTGTATACTTCAGCAAAGCCATTTAACACATGGAGGCTGCGTAGGAAATCAAACCCATTCGCCATGTGTACGTTAATTAAACACAGCAAACCTATTCGACACATGTACTGAGTGCATGTGAAAGTAAATCTATTCAACACATGTAAGGTGTATAGGTAAGTAAACATATTCAACACCCGTAGGATGTATAGGTAAGTAAACCTATTCAACACCTGTAGGATGTATAGGTAAGTAAACCTATTCAACACCTGTAGGATGTATAGGTAAGTAAACCTATTCAACACTTGTAGGATGTATAGGTAAGTAAACCTATTCACCACCTGTAGGATGTATAGGTAAGTAAACCTATTCACCACTTGTAGGATGTATAGGTAAGTAAACCTATTCACCACTTGTAGGATGTATAGGTAAGTAAACCTATTCAACACTTGTAGGATGTATAGGTAAGTAAACCTATTCAACCCAAGTAGGTTGTAAACATTCAACTCATGTTGATTGTGTAGGAAAGCACATTTATTCAAAACACATGGGTTGCGTAGGAAAGCAAAGCCCATTCAACTCTTGGAGCTTGTACACAAAACCAAACCCAGTCAACACATGTATGTTGTACATGATAGCAAAACCCATTCAATATAAGTAGACAGTATAGGAAAGTAAAACCCATCCACTATATTCTTGGCTCCAAATGAAATAAAAATCTACCTATGCTGTTCAGAATGCAAACCTCGTTCAATGCTCATACGCTGTTGGAGGAAATTTCAGTCCAAATAAGTTGTACAGGAGAGCAAAACTCAACTAACACTTCCAGGCTGTACAGGAAACCATAACCTATATAAACTGTGTAGTAAATCAAAGCCCGTCTAGGCTGTATATGGAATCAAACCTCATTGACCTTTACTGGTTGTACAAGAAAGCAAACTCCATCACACACACCCAAGCTAACAGGAAATCAAAACCTATGTACAGAGAAACAAAACCCATTTAACACGCTTCGAGCGGCAATGGAAGTTCAACTTGTCTGTACAGGAATGTGAAATTTACTGGACACGTCTCAGACATATGGAAAATGAAACTTTCTGAACATGTCTATGCTGTGTAGAAAAGTAAAACTTATTGAACAGATCTTAGATGTGCAGGGAATAGAACTTTTTCAACAGATCTTACATGTAAAACGAAACAAAACTTTGTGGAAATGCCTTGGCTATACGGAAAAGTTGAACTAAATGAACACGGCTACATGGATTGAAAATTCAGGAAATGTAATCCATTTTACCCTTTTGGGACGTGGAAAATACCATACGTACTTGACTGAATGATTTAACACGCAACTCCGCGTGACACATTTTTTCGGAATGTTGCACGGCTATGGAAAAAAAAAAAAAAAAAAAAAAAAAAAAAAAAGGACACGCAAAGCTTCTTCAACACGTCAAGGCTGTGTATAGAAAAGAAACTGCATTCAACATTATGTAGGCTACACATGCGAAACCCAACCAACCAACCACTACCCGTTCAACAGGGTCAGGCCGCCTAGGAAAACCAGACAAGATCTGTGATTGTGGGCAGGGGTGGGTCACAGTAGAGTGGCTCAGAGCGACAACGTCTCTTGCGTGAGTGAATGGGTAATGCTCTCTTTCACACACACACACACACACACACACTGGAGCAAAATGTGTTCTGGCAAAAGCTCCCCCCCCCTCCCACCCCCAACTACACGCCTGATCC
>CM031614.1:78054328-78084328 GCA_018398815.1 Conus ventricosus
GCAATCGACCATCAATCAAGCAATCAGTCAAGTGGCCTACCAACGAGAAATTCTGTCTGATTTTTTAATTAATAAATGTCGGTAGAGTTAGGCCTGTTACCGCCATTTGGAGGTGTTCGTATGCACGTGTAACTATTCACAAGCGTGAACACATGTGTAAAAGCACGCACGAGCACAGTCACACACGCACGCACGCGCGCGCACACACACACGCGCATGCCTCTCTATCCCTCCCTCCCGACCATGTGTGTGTGTTTGTGTGTACCCTCGTGCAAGCATGCGCCCATGCACACACACACACACACACACACCACGACGTAAGGTAAGGCAAAGTAGTATTGCTTATAGCCATATCAGGGCTGTCACCGCGTTGAAGTCAACTCACATGTCTTTCAGAACAAACAAACAAAACAAAAGAAAAAAAAGTTAATTCACACAACCCTTTAGAGTACACCTTCTGAAAACACACCGGAAATTGTATCTAAAAATCTTTCAGCAGACACTACGTCATTCCCTACGTCACTGGCCACGTCATCCAGTACAGACGGTCAAAGGAGGAAGCACCGACCTGCAAGACACGCTGTCCACCAGACTGTCGATCCACTCTGTGTACGATTCCACCGGTGACTGCTTCTGCAACAGGCCCCGGAACTCCCTGAAGTCTGCAACACACACACACACACACACACACACACACACACACACACACACACACATAAATAAGCGCGCACACACGTACACACACATGCACGTACACGAACACACACACACACACACACACACACACACACACACACACACACACGAACAGACACACACACGTGCGCACGCACACACACACACACACACATACACACCAAGACACACGCACGCACGCACGCACGCATACACACACACACACACACACACACACACACACACATACGTTTCTGCACTATAAACATGTGGCAGGTAAATCAGATATTCAAAGTTCCATGTCCATACCCACTCAAAGGTGACACGGCCGACAAGGATAACCACTCCATGAAAGAGACGAGATAGGAGACCACTGTATTACCACACCATACCACCTGAACCACATCATGTTAAGACAGGCGGTAAAACTGCATTTTTTTTTTTTAAACAACTGTGCGCCAGTGAGAATTCGTATTCCCAACACCTGACTACTAGAAACGTGAGGTTTTACCTGTCTCCCGTGCGGAGAAGAGGGCCAGTAGTTTTAATAACTAGCCCAGCACGCCAATGATTCTAAGTCTCAAATTCAAATCACACGCAGACCAGAAGATTTTGTTTGTTTGTTTTTGTTGTTGTTTTTTTTCCCTTCCGTCTGTTAAAACTTGACTGGTGATTTTCAGACTAAGATGGTCAGACATCTTCTTGTTCGTAGAACGACTATGTTACATCCACACTGAACCAGCTCGCCTCCTCCAAATGTTGTGTCTGAACATACGACACGTTGAAAGAAAACAAAATGGTTCACCGACGCTCAGACTAGACATTCGTGCAGTCATCTTCCTTCCCGTATCTTGAGCGAGACGTGGATAGCTCAAACACAACTAAGGGAGACAACATTTACTATTAGTTCGCATTGAATTCAGCTACAGTTATCGCCCCTGTGTCGTCTGCCCGACGTGACTAAATCGAGAACCTCCGTTTCTTATCAAGAGAACACAAAGTGATTTTGAATCTGTGCGTCATGAAAGACCACATGCTAGGTCATGAAAGACCACATGCTAGAGTACATTTAAAAGCAATAGATAGACAGGCAGACAGACAGATTAGATAGATAGAAAGAGAGAAAGATAGGTAGATAAACAGATAGATAGAGATAAAATAGATTAATTTTACGGCAGTCCTGGAGCTTAGAGACTCTTTATTCAAAACCTAGCAGATACCTTTTCTGTCAAAATCTGAGATTCCATTCCATCAAATGCAAAGGCAGGGCTAGTTAAATAATGTCAACTGTCGTGCTAGTTTACCATGTACAGAACTAGTTACTACAATGTTTTCTAATTAAAGTCACTTTGATTTTTGATGGAAAGAAGATACATCTGACGATTACCCACTGTCGAAAGTGGGGGGTCACGTAAAATCCACGTTTGCCAGTTTAACAGTTGGAAAGTCAGTGTGAGTGGGAGACACCATAGCGGTGACGGCGCCTGGGAAGGGTGGCAGAGATAGAACGTGTTGTCTTAATTGGAAATGAAATGAAATGAGGCGGGGAACAGTAAACAATAAACAGTAAACAAGTGGGTAACGTTTGCTCCCATAAGAAAACCTAACACAGAGTAACTTTTATTCAAGACTGGCACAGCCTTTTAAACTTGAATAAAGTCAGACAAATACATAGACGAACAATCTAATAGTGGGGGAAAAAACAAAGGCCTTGGAGCAGGCAATACAAATATATCTGCCTTCAAAAAGGATTGCGATGGTTCCCTTATGCAGCTAGTGAAGAGTTTTCATACCTGTAATATATTTTCTTAGTTTCATGTTCCCAGTTTCTCCATCTTCAAACTCCCCCCCCCCCCCCCCCCCCCCCCCCCCCCCCCCCCCCTCCTCCTTAAGTCCAAATCTTTGCCAAGTCATTACTATGAAGACAGTTCAGTTGCTGGCCTGCGCTTGTTTTTTCCCCCCCACTATTAGATTGTTCGTCTATGTATTTGTCTGACTTTATTCAAGTTTAAAAGGCTGTGCCAGTCTTGAATAAAAGTTACTCTGTGTTAGGTTTTCTTATGGGAGCAAACGTTACCCTACTTGTTTATTGTGTTGTCTTAAGTTTGAAAAATATAAAATAACAAAACTTAATCCGGGAAGAAAGTACCGATATTCAACTGATTTGAGTACAATGAGCACGAAAACCTTACAGGTCTATGACGAAAATTTGGCAATGGGGAACAGCCTTAAAAGACCAATTTTGAGAAGTGTAAGGAAATTAGGGAAAAAATTGAAGCTAGGGGTCCTTAATTTCTTCTCTTTTTTTTTTTAAATTTGTCGTTGTTAACGCCGATTTGCGGCTGTTCCGCCATTTTCAGGTTACTTTTCAGTTCCGTGACAGCTTAGTATGTTCAACTTCAACTACTTTACAGACTCAGTTATTATCGAAACTCGTTCATTCCGGCATGTCTGTGGTCGATCATTCCGGCATGTCTGTGGTCGATCATTCCGGCATGTCTGTGGTCGTTCATTCCGTCATGTCTGGTCGATCATTCCGGCATGTCTGTGGTCGTTCATTCCGGCATGTCTGTGTCTGTGGTCGATCATTCCGTGATGTCTGTGGTCGATCATTCCGTCATGTCTGTGGTCGATCATTTCGGCATGTCTGTGGTCGATCATTCCGTCATGTCTGTGGTCGATCATTCCGGCATGTCTGTGGTCGATCAGTTTTCTGCGCATGTAACGAAACCTAAGAACAGCCGCAGTCTTGCTCCATTCATTGCTTCGACAATGAAATAGTATAATTTTCCAAAGTCAGACGAAGAGAGTGTAGTTCGGGACAACTCAGCAGTCAACAGAGCTAGATCGCAGTAGTTCCACGGCGGCTGTTACGTGGAGAAATTCCACGTTCATGGGGAGAAAAATGAAAAGGCATTAAATTTTGAAAACAGGTCATCACTGTTTCCACACAAAAATGCACAAGGTGTTTGTCTCCTTTGTGCTAACAATAACGTTTAAAGAATCTGGACAGTGAATAATCAAATTCAAAATAATGAGGCCCCCTAACTACGGGTTTGCTTTGAATCCTTTCCATTTTCAGTTCGATTTCATCAAGGTGTCGCTGCATGCGGACTAGTCCACATACGCTACACCACATCCGCTAAGTTTTGAGGCTACACTGCGCATGACTTAAAACTGATGGATAAACGAATTAAAGACTCAGATGAGAGAATTTAAGAAGAGGGTGTCGAGGCTACGAGCTGCGGATGTCTGACCTACGCATTGGCCCAACGCATTGGTCAACGCGCTTTTGTAGTAATTGTGTTTAATCTGTGATACTGGTCAAAACATTTCTAAGACTTGTCTTACGTTCAGAGGACAGCACTAACATGCTGTCATGCCTTTCGCTTCGCACCGTGCAACGGAACTTAAGACTAGAACCAACTCCCATAGGTCTAAGAGAATTGAATAACAGCATGTATCCCAGTCTTCACTGGGTCTTCAGGGGCTTGGAACGACTATGGGAAACATATGGATGAGCCCCAGCTAGAAGCTGGAGAAGAGTGAGCATGAAGTTCTGATCAGACTACCCATGCCATGCTGATAGCCCAGCCGACCACTGGGCCATATCAGAGCTGTCACCAGGTCGGGGTGTGTGACCAGACAATCCTACATCAGTTCAGTCACGTACCTGATGCTGGCCTAAATTCACTCGTTCTTCGTCACTGATTCTAGTTTACAATCACTCGTTCTTCGTCACTGATTCTAGTTTACAATCACTCGTTCTTCGTCACTGATTCTAGTTAGCAATCACTTGTTCTTCGTCACTGATTCTAGTTTATAATTACTTGTTCTTCGTCACTGATTCTAGTTTACAATCACTCGCTCTTCGTCACTGATTCTAGTTTACAATCACTTGTTCTTCGTCACTGATTCTAGTTTATAATTACTTGTTTTTCGTCACTGATTCTAGTTTACAATCACTTGTTCTTCGTCACTGATTCTAGTTTGCAATCACTTGTTCTTCGTCACTGATTCTAGTTTGCAATCATTTGTTTTTCGTCACTGATTCTAGTTTGCAATCACTTGTTCTTCGTCACTGATTCAAGTTTACAATCACTTGTTCTTCGTCACTGATTCTAGTTTACAATCACTCGTTCTTCGTCACTGATTCTAGTTTACGATCACTTGTTCTTTATCACTGATTCTAGTTTACAATCACTTGTTCTTCGTCACTGATTCTAGTTTACAATCACTCGTTCTTCGTCACTGATTCTAGTTTACAATCACTTGTTCTTCGTCACTGATTCAAGTTTACAGTCACTTGTTCTTCGTCACTGATTCTAGTTTACAGTCACGTGTTCTTCGTCACTGATTCTAGTTTACAATCACTTGTTCTTCGTCACTGATTCAAGTTTGGAGTCACGTGTTCTTCGTCACTGATTCTGGTTTACAATCACTTGTTCTTCGTCACTGATTCTAGTTTACAGTCACGTGTTCTTCGTCACTGATTCTAGTTTACAATAACTTGTTCTTCGTCAGTGATTCTAGTTTACAATCACTTGTTCTTCGTCACTGATTCAAGTTTACAATCACTTGTTCTTCGTCACTGATTCTAGTTTACAGTCACTTGTTCTCGTCACTGATTCAAGTTTACAGTCACTTGTTCTTCGTCACTGATTCTAGTTTACAATCACTTGTTCTTCGTCACTGTTTCTGGCCCACTATCACTTGTTTTTTCCGTCACTGATTTCAGCCTACTATACAATTAGTCGTTCTTAAACTGTGCGTGTACATGTGCACCTCCAGAGTCAGACAGGGACACACACACACACACACACACACATACACACACACACACACACACACACACACACACACACACACACACGCACGCACGCACGCACGCACGCACGCACGCACGCACGCACGCACCACACACACACACACACACACACACACACAACACACACACACACACACACACACGCACAGAAGGGGGTGCTTCTCCATTTACGAATATAACAGCTACAATCTAAATACAAGTGAACGTTTTCTTTACATTCAGGGCTCTCCCAGGATCAAAAAGAAAAACAAAAACGATAGAAGTCCACTTCAGCTGAAGCTAAAGGCCAGAGCGACAAACCCTTTACAGATGAGACATGACTGCCAGGCCATGTGGCAAATACGAACGGACAGAAAAGGCAAACAGAACAAGAGAGAGAGAGAGAGAGAGAGAGAGAGAGAGAGAGAGAGAGAGAGAGAGAGAGACAGACAGACAGACAGACAGACAGAGCCAAAGAAGAAGGCGATCTCACTGTCCATGACGGTGTCACAATGCGACTTGGCACTGGCGGTTGGATGTAAAACGCTTGACTCAGAATCTGCCGGAAGTCCACTTGACCGAGATCAGCTGACATCTGCGTCACTTCCTCCTGGTTGTTTAATGTCGTGCGGGTCGTCTGTGACAAATCATTCATGTTGGGCAGACCATTGTTGGACAATGCCAGCACAACATACAAACATGGGGCGAAATGCAGGTTACACTTCTGGCGTGCTTAAAACGCAGATTGTCTTGAGCAGTTTGACCAAAAGTCGTATTACAGACATAAATTAGAAGTTATGTGACTCACGTATACAACTTACGAAGTTTTGCATCACTCTGTGTGTGTGTGTGTGTGTGTGTGTGTGTGTGTGCGTGTGGTGTGTGTGTTGTGTGGTGTGTGTGTGTGTGTGTGTGTGTGACAGAGAGAGAGAGCGAGAGACAGACAGACAAACACACAGACGGACATATGGACAGAAACAGAGACAAAAGAGAGAGAGAGAGAGAGAGAGAGAGAGAGACAGAGACAGAGAGAGACAGAGAGAGAGACAGAGAGACAGAGAGAGAGAGAGAGCGAGAGAGAGAGAAAGACAGAGACAGAGAGCAAGACAGACAGACAGAGAGATAGGCAGACAGATAGACAGACAGAGACAGAGACAGAAACAGAGAGAGAAAGACAGACAGACAGACAGACAGGGATAATAATACAAAAGCAATGTAAAGGGAACGAACAAGACTGCTGTACAAAATGTCGCCGTCGTCGCGGAAAAGAGAGGCGCTGACCTCAGAAGGGCAAATCAAAGTTATCCAAAGAAGTACAGGAGGTGAAACCTGTCAGTTAGACCGCCCAGTCCCCCCAGATAGACAGGAGAGACACAGATTCATAACATCAGTAAGGTAAAGAATCTGTTTCAGCCAAACCGGAGACAGTAAAGACGTGGACGTTGTCCCCAATTCCCAAAAATGATATATGTGACCCGCCACCACGAAACCAGTCTTAACTCACGCGGCCTACTTCACGGCTACAGCTGAAAATAGCTGGTGAGGGTATACCTGGGGCATTTTGACTTTTTTGCAGAAATGTGTTCCTTACACCCTAAACTTTCACGTGGCACTATCCATTTGCTCCAAACAACAAATACATTAGTTAAAATTGAGATTTAAAAGCCTAACCTCGAATCAAAAAGAACTTCTTTTAACGCAAAATGACCCAATTTCACTCGCCTAAAACTTAAGCAACCCTTACAGAACCCCATCGTGTTATATACCGTTCGAAAGCGTGTGTGACGCTCTCCCGGTTTCTCTGTGTGTCATCTAAAAAAAGTATGGTAAAAAGTAGGATGCCGTATATGCTGGAGATGACAGCAAAAACTTTGAAAGCCGTTTTCTCAAAATGGCCGTTGGCACAGTGACCCACTTCAAATGACCATAACTTTCTTATTTTTTTGCCCTATAGCGTTCATTTTTATATCAAATTAATCAGAACAATCTGTAGATTTTAAATATATGTATATCTCAGAACTTTCAAAAATCGAGTTGAGACTGGTTTTGTGGTGGAAGGTCACATATGTACATGAACATTAATGACACAGCATAAGAGCCGCTTTTTATTCCCTCCTCCCCTCCCCTTCCCTCTACCCCCTCCTACTTCCTCTCCCATGATCCTCCCGTTTCCGTCTGGCAGCCATTTTTAGTTGCGAGACGAACAGAAGCCGCTAATACCAGCTAAGTGTTTTCTTGTTCTTTGTCACTGTCCTAACCTGAAGAAGACCCAAGAGGTCGAAATGCATTGTGTCTAGTCCTGTACTCTGTCTGTGTCCTTGGCGGTAACAAACCCCCCTCTCTTTTCAAATTTTGCTTCATTTTTCGCCCTCGGTCACTCCGTTTTGAATCTGAACACACGGACAACTCTGCTTGTCCCTCCTCCCTGTCCATGATCCAAAGCACATTTCTGAGAGTGGCGTCCCCTGCACTGTGGGACACTGGCGCTGATCAGATCTCTTACATAAGAGATTTGTGGCGCTGATTCTTCCTGCCCCCTCCCCCTCCCCCCTCATATACAGCGAAAATACATGTCCCAATATGTCCTGTGTGTGCAGGCTAGAGGACGTAAAGCAGAATCATCAGATTCTTCCTGAACGAGCCAAAACTGGATCGTGTGGATCCATGTGAGCGAGCTGTACAAGGGCTTGAAAGAAGGCTGCTACCGAGAGAGCAGACGACCAACAAGACCAGCTCTAACCCATCACCTCCGGGAACGGCATTGTCAACCAACTACACAGACTGCGGTCTGGGACACCTTGGCTTCAAGGGTCTCCGGCCTGCAGGACGTTACTTCAACATTCAACTCGACTCGCCGGTATGAAGAAAGGCGCGGGCAGCAAGCAGTGTATGTCAGGTGGAACGAAGGGGCAGGGGAGTGGGCAGTGAGAGAGTGGTCAGGCCAGCACTGACCTGGGCCAGGTGCACGAAGGACAGCTGCCGGGCGATGCTTCTGGTGAACAGGCGGGATGCTGAAATCATACACGTGCAGTCCGTAAGTGAGTGCCGCGTGCGTGTGTACGTGTGTGTGTGTGTGTGTGTGTGTGTGTGTGTGTGTGTGTGTGTGTCACTCTGTGTGTGTGTGTGTGTGTGTGTGTGTTGTGTGTGTTGTGTGCGTGCGCGCGCGCATACACGCACATATGCACATAAAGCGCGTGCGCATACCTGCATACATGAAAACACACACACACACACACACACACACACACACACACACCACGAACAGACCACAAACGTGAACATGCAGAAATGCAGGCACACATCCATACACACATGTACATATCAACAGCATGAACGCTCACACGTATGCACATGCGCACACACACGCACGCGTGCGCGCGTCCATTCACGAATTATCAAAGACAAACGCACGAATACACACATAAACAGAACATGAACAAAAACATGCATCCATATATGTACTCACGTACATGTACAGAGACACACACATGCACGCACGCACGCACATGGGCGCGCGCGCAAGCACAACACACACACACACACACAACACACAGAGAAGAGAGAGAGAGAGAGAGAGAGAGAGAGAGAGGAGAGAGAGAGAGAGAGAGAGAGAGAGATGTACGGACTGAAAATCACAACAGGTGAAAATACGTAAACGGTAGTTGCTATGAGCAAAACCATGGCAGTGGATAATGCCACAGTTACACTCAACTCAACGAACACAGACCATGATTTTTCTCTTTTATTAAAATGGTCCAGATTCTCTGGAAAAACAAAAAATAAAACGGTCATGAATAATTTGAAATGTTAAGGAGGGGTCAGTTGGAGGGTGAGAAATGAACGTCCGGTACTCTGATTCAAGGACTGTCAGGAAATTATCAGCATTTTCTCAATAGCCGTTACAGTAAAACAGTCACTAGAAAGGGATATCATTCTTCCGGGGAAAAGTTGATGTTCAAACAAACTGGCCCGAAGCTCCTCTCTACCGGAGCCGGAATAGCTTAGTTGGTAGAGCGCCGGACTCGTAATCTTGGTGATCCTGGGGTTGCGGGTTCGAACCTCCGCCGGGGCGTTTCGGTACAGGGGGATTTTTCCCTCGGACTTAACATTGGTTCTGACTCCATTTCCCATACAGTCCTTCGAATGAGACTATAAACCGAGGTTCCGTGTGTGAACGCACGCATAACATCTTGCACACACGTAAAATCCATCACCAACGTTTGGAAGAGTAGGCCAGTTTGGCCGTTGGTATGGATGACACGTTACACATAGCATGCACCCTGCGTGAGAAATGGAAAGAATGAAGGAAGTAAGGAAACCGAGTGAATGTATTGAATGATATTGACTGGATGACACAGGAAACGACTGAATGAAGCGCCGGCTGGGCAGCTCTTCAGTCGGCACTACCCCGGCAGGCAGCCCGTTGTGTAAACAAGTGTTGATTGTAAAGCGCTTAGAGCTTGGTCTCTAGCCGAGAATAGGCGCTATATAAGTATTCATTATTCTGATTATTATTATTATTACCAGCTCACCTTCCATCTTCCGGTTCCTCAGCCGCTCAGGCACGCAGTCCAGGGCACTGTGCAGCCACTCGGGCAGCTTGCGGGCAAACACCTTGATCTCCGTGCCCAGACTGCAACACAGCAACAACAGGCAGGGGGGCACTGGGGAGAGCGCACACCTCCAACAAGGTCGTCCGGGATGCTGAAGCCAGCATTTGACCCGGACCCAAACCACAAACCACCACCAAAATTCAACGTATTCGTTTTGGGGCCACGTTCTGACTTTCCACCGAATTTCGTCAAAAATCGGTTTGGAAGATTTTCGTGTAATCTTGGTGAATAAATTATCGGTGTTGCCTATTTTTCATATCAGAGCTACCAAAAATTGGATGTGTCCGCTCTCGGGATTAATTCCATCTTTCGGACTGCCTTCATTTGAATCGGTTCAACAGAGGTTTTTTGACTCATTTTCTGAGCGGCCCGTGCCGCTCATGACAAGCCCCCGTCCACAACCACATCCTCCCTTGTTTTGCCGCGGCCCTGCCTCCGGCCATGCCGAAGACGCAGTCAGTGTCAACACGTCGTAAGGCCACCCAACAGAGGAGACACTGCACTGCTGGCCGGGTCACTGTGGTGGGTGTTCAGTGGTGACTTCGGAGCCATCGCCCACAGGACTCGCCCACTTAGCCCCTGCTGACGACAATCATCGGTTAGTCGCGGAGCCAGCTTGCGTGAGGGTCCCTCTCTGGACGGTGCTAATAAGTCCGTCCATCGACAGTCCCTTGAACTCACAGATACCGGTGACCCCAACACGAGCTACCAACAGCATAGTTATGTATGTGTGTATGTGTATCATGTAGAATAAGAAAGAAATATATCCTGTTTGTATGCAGTGGACAATATCTACATTACTTATGTATCAGACATTACTTATAAATTATGTTTTTTAACCTGTAAAGAGTCTTACATGTAAATGCGATATACACAAAAAAAGTCAAAATACGTGTGTGTGTATTGTAGTACATCATATATCTAAGCAAACTGCGATATTCAACTAATGCATCATACACGTAAATAATCTATGTTGGTGGAGAGCCTTTTTTTTTTCTTTTCTTTTCTTTTTCTTTTTTTTTTTTTTTTTTTTTGGGGGGGGGGGGGGGGGGCAAGTATCAAATAAATAATCTCGAATACTTTGGGACAAACAGCACCTATGCAGTCCAACCAGACTTCCTGACTTTAAGGATGTTCCGTTATCATAGAGGTCAACACTTAAACGCTTCATACCTATCCTTCATCCCCCACCCTTACCCTCCCTTTCCCTCACCCCATCTCCCACCCCATCCCCTTCATCCCTGTCCGTCTCCCACCCACTCCTCCACCCCGTTCATTCCCAAATACAGCAGATAAACTCGGCGAAATCTGCGCGGGCAGTCCAAGTATTATCTTCTTTCGAACAGCTGCCGGTTTAACTCTCAGAAATCCAAGTCGCAACGGCACAAAGGTCATGACCGCCCTTGACTGACACTCTGACGTCATGTGAGCGGCGCGGACCCTCTGTTGAATCAGGGGCCTGGGGGACTGTCGTCGCTTCACACCCTCCGGTCACTTCATGTTTCTGTTTCCAGGAAAGAGGAATGGAACCATCCGCCAACGGACGCACAAAGGGGCGGCGGAAATGTTAAGACTGTTTGCGACATGTGTTGAAGACAAACTGCTTGTTTGCTTGCTGTACCTTTAACTGTTTGTGTGTTTATTTGTTTGTTTGTTTGTTTGCTTGATTGTTTCTTTGTTGTCTCATCTCCCCTCTCAAGGGCATGGCTGCCACGCTGCCTATTCCAGACCCTCCAGGCATAACCACCAGACACATTCTGTCACAGCTCCGGCATCCGCTGCCTAGAGTGAACAGTCTTTTTCAGACTGCCGTGAGGCGACTCAGCGAAGGAGATGCTGCACTGCTGCTCAGTCACTTCCATGTTCTATGCTGCCTGTTCTGATCCATCGCCTGTACGACAACCGTCTGTTTAGCCCCTTTTTTTTGGTCGACAATGATTGCTTGATTGCGGAGCCAGCGCAAGTCCTTGTACCCCTCCAGGGAATGTCACACAGGACTCATAATGAAAGGAACACTCTTCTTCTTCTTCTTCTTCTTCTTCTGCTTCTTCGTTTGCTTCTTCTTCTTCTTCTTCTTCTTCTTCTTCTTCTTATTCTTATTCTTCTACTGCTGCTGCTGCTCCTATTTCTTTTTCTCTGGTTTCTTTTCTTTATCCAGTATTTCCTTGCCATTTTCCCTGTTACTTCATCCTCTTTCTTTCCTCTCTTATTTCCTTTGTCGCCTGTTTTCTTCATTCTCTTTTCTTGCTTCTCTTCATTTTCTCCTCCTAGTCATCGTGACCCTTCCTCCCCTGCTACAGCTCTGCACTCTTCTCACTCTCTGTCTTCCTCCCCCTGCTACAGCTCTGCACTCTTCTCACTCTCTGTCTTCCTCCCCCTGCTACAGCTCTGCACTCTTCTCACTCTCTGTCTTCCTCCTCCCCCTGCTACAGCTCTGCACTCTTCTCACTCTCTGTCTTCCTCCACCTGCTACAGCTCTGCACTCTTCTCACTCTCTGTCTTCCTCTCCCTGCTACAGCTCTGCACCCTTCTCACTCTCTGTCTTCCTCTCCCTGCTACAGCTCTGCACTCTTCTCACTCTCTGTCTTCCTCTGCCTGCTACAGCTCTGCACTCTTCTCACTCTCTGTCTTCCTCCCCTGCTACAGCTCTGCACTCTTCTCACTCTCTGCCTTCCTCTCCCTGCTACAGCTCTGCACTCTTCTCACTCTCTGTCTCCCTCTCCCTGCTACAGCTCTGCACTCTTCTCACTCTCTGTTTCCCTCTCCCTGCTACAGCTCTGCACTCTTCTCACTCTCTGTCTCCCTTTCCCTGCTACAGCTCTGCACTCTTCTCACTCTCTGTTCCCTCCCCCTGCTACAGCTCTGCACTCTTCTCACTCTCTGTCTCCCTCCCCCTGCTACAGCTCTGCACTCTTCTCACTCTCTGCCTTCCTCTCCGGCAGCTCCCTGCTACAGCTCTGCACTCTTCTCACTCTCTGTCTCCCTCTCCCTGCTATAGCTCTGCACTCTTCTCACCTCTGTCTCCCTCTCCCTGCTACAGCTCTGCACTCTTCTCACTCTCTGCCTTCCTCCCCCCGCTACAGCTCTGCACTCTTCTCATTCTCTGTCTCCCTCTGCCTGCTACAGCTCTGCACTCTTCTCACTCTCTGTCTTCCTCTGCCTGCTACAGCTCTGCACTTTTCTCACTCTCTGTCTCCCTCTGCCTGCTACAGCTCTGCACTCTTCTCACTCTCTGTCTTCCTCTCCCTGCTACAGCTCTGCACTCTTCTCACTCTCTGCCTTCCTCTCCCTGCTACAGCTCTGCACCCTTCTCACTCTCTGTCTCCCTCTCCCTGCTACAGCTCTGCACTCTTCTCACTCTCTGCCTTCCTCTCCCTGCTACAGCTCTGCACTCTTCTCACTCTCTGCCTTCCTCTCCCTGCTACAGCTCTACACTCTTCTCACTCTCTGTCGTCCTCCCCCTGCTGCTGCTCTACACTCTTCTCACTCTCTGCCTTCCTCTATCTGCTACAGCTCTGCACTCTTCTCACTCTCTGTCTTCCTCTGCCTGCTACAGCTCTACACTCTTCTCACTCTCTGTCTTCCTCTATCTGCTACAGCTCTGCACTCTTCTCACTCTCTGTCTTCCTCTGCCTGCTACAGCTCTACACTCTTCTCACTCTCTGCCTTCCTCTATCTGCTTCAGCTCTGCACTCTTCTCACTCTCTGTCTTCCTCTGCCTGCTACAGCTCTACACTCTTCTCACTCTCTGTCTTCCTCTGCCTGCTACAGCTCTACAGTCTTCTCACTCTCTGTCTTCCTCTTCTTTGTCCGCCTTCTCTACTCCCTCTCCAGAGAAACTAAAGAACCAACAGCAGACTGGTCTCGAGAGGAAACGGGGTTGGTGGCAATGGAAATTAATCAAGTTCATCCTCACACGAAACCCTCTTTCCACGACAGTGACTTCTGCACAGGTTTGTTTTTGCCTTCCTCCCCCTCCAAGAATGGAAGGTGGGCAAAGCGGCTGGGTGCATGACTTGGTCGTCAGCCAGGTTGACCAGCGGCCGGCCTTTCTGTCTGATAATAGGACAGACACTGTCCAGAGCTCAAAACCCATCTCTGTTTGCCTACCTGTACCGCCACCTGCTTTACCTGAGGCGCGGCGTCTTTGATGTTCAGATAGATCTGTACACCTGGAGGAGTTGGGAAGAATGGCGGTGGTGGTGGTGGTGGTGGTGGCCAACTCTGTCCGGGGGGAGAGTTAGGAAGGGGTGTCGGTCGTATGGGGTGCCCAGAACAGTGCGATAGGGGGATGAGAAGGAAATGTGTCATTTTCACTTGTCTGTCGTCTCTTCATGTTTTTTTTTCCTTCGAGAAACAGAACCATATACTATCTATACCACTTTTTTTTTTTTCTTCCTCATCGAGAATCTTAATATTTGTCGACAAAGCGCCATCGTGTGCAGACAGATTGAATTAGTTACTATGGAGTTGGACAATTTGGCACAATTGGTTTAGCTTCTGAGAGGACTTTTTCATTGAGTATGTTTGAGTGTCCTGCAGTTGTTTGTGTCTTTCTTTCCTCTGACACCCCCTCCAACCTCTCACCCATCCCCCCCCCCACCTCCCAAAAAAATTCTGAAAATAATGAAACTGCTGTGATTGCGTTGCTTTCAAGGAGCAATGATTTCAAATGTTTATGACGAAGCTAAAGTAAAATAAAGTAATGTTGCTTAAAAACCCAACCGACCGCAAAGGGCCATATCAGGGCTGACACCGCGCTGAAGTCAACGTTCAAGTCATTCATTCACACAACCCTTCAAAATACGCCTTCTAAAAATACATCCGAAATTTTGTTAAAACTCTTTCTACTGTAAAACCACAGATCAGATGAAAAATGTTAAACTCTTTCAGAAATCCAAAGATCACATCAGGTAGAACATCTCTAAAGAAAGTTTTCATGGAGTCTGCTGTAAAATGTTTTATGTCTCACATCATTCAAGTCCCAACACTTTAAAAGAAGAGGTAGATGAGAGGAACTCTTTTAGGTTTGGACGGGTCTGGAAAAGTTTACGACAAAGCTAATTATTCCTCAAGCAATAAACAGCATAAAAAGCGATCTTGTACTGTTTAAAATACACGATGTTTCACCAGCAGCAAACTGAAATGTGAAAAATCCATTTTAATGAAAACAGTCGAGGAGATACAAGAATGTGTAATTTTTTTAGTGTGTGTGCGCGGAATTTTCTTATGTGTTTAGAAGGGTGAAGAGAAGGGGGGAGGGTGTTAGCAAGGAAACGATTTCTCGTACGTACTTGTCGGGCATGTCCTGTATGCAGGAAGGGAGCAACACATCGGCCAACACCTGGAAAACAAATCAATTTATCAATGAAGTGTTTACACACACACACACACACACACACACACATACACACACACACATATATATATATATATATATATATATATATATATATATATATATATATATATTGTTAAAAAGTAAGGTTTAAAACTATCTACAGCGCTGTTTCATGCAATGCAATCATCAGGATGTGGTGGGTCTGTGCTGCCGGTGTTTTATAACTGCTTGTGTTGTCTGTCATCACGTGCTGTCTGTGTTTTTCGTGTGTTTCTGGTTCTTGTTCACTGATAGGAATTTCCACTTGTGCCTGCAGTTGTTAACCATTTCTATCCTAGTATTTAAAGTTGCCAGTTGTGGTTTGCATAGTATTATGTACTTTTCTGTTGAGCATAGGTTACATCTTTTTGAAATGTTGTTGTATGGTGCTGCTCTTTCTATGATTTTCCAGGATATATTGTATTCTATCTTTTTCTCTTTGAGCTTCCAGATGTATTTACTCAATTCTGTTTGGTTTTTGTATCTTTCTTTGTTAAATGACTGTTTGTGGTTTGCATATCTAGTTTTAAATTGGTTTTCAGTGATACCTATATATGTTTCTTCTGCGTTCTCTGATGTTACAGTGGCTTGGTACACAATGCTGTTGTAGAGGCATTTGTTGCTCAGAGGGCACTGTTCTTTCTTGATACAGTTGCAGGATTTCCTTTCATCACCCTCGTTTTTCTCTGTACTGCTTTTCATTTTGTTGGTTGAATCAATGATGTTTTTAAGGTTGGGCATACATGAGTATGATAATTTGATGCTGTTTTTGTTGAATATCTTGGATAATTTGTGCTCTTTTGGGAATGATGATGTTAGGATTCTAAAGAATTCTTTCCTATATTTGTTTTCACTCTTCCGTCATATGGGGGGTTGTACCATATGATCTTTCTTTTCCTGTTCTTCTTGTGTCTGCTCATGTCATTATCTGGGTCATATTGTAGTTTGTAGTTGTAGCCACTTTTGTGTAACGCTTCTTGATATTCAGCTGCAGCGTTATTGAATGCTGTTTCATTGCATGACAGGTTAGATAATCTCTTATTTATGCCTCTGGGTATTGTTTTTAGTATGGAAGGTGGATGGTTACTTTTGATATTTACATAGACAGGTGTATCATTTGGTTTTTTGTATGGTTTATATATGTGCTGGTTGAGATCAAACGTTATATCTAGATAGTTCACTATCTTTTTATTTGCTTCTATAGTGATTTTTAGATTTTGGTTTTGGAAGATTTTACACAGTTCTTTTTTCTTATTTTCAATGTTTCTAGGGTTGTCATTCAGCAACACAGTGTCAAACGTGAACATAATGAAATTACTCAACTGACTCCATATCTCATACCTTGCACACATTTTAATCACAGAAGGTACACATGATCAAATATACTTTGAACGTGATCAGATTACGGACACAATATCTTTCATGCAGGAAAAAAAACGAATCACAGAGGGACACATTATTACACGCACCTTCCTTAAAATGGAATCACACAACGCAATATTACATTTCCCTTGTGTAAAAAGAACATCCAAAGAGACATGGTATCACAAAATCTTGCACATCAGGGTGCTACTGAAAGACACAACAAGAACAACATGCCTAGCAGGAAATGGGATCACACAGAAACACACCATCTCACAAATCATTCATAACGGAATCGAAGAAGGACACATTACCACATAATCTGATACAAAACTTAATCACAGAGAGACTCAGTATCTTACCAACCATGTTCAAGATGTATTTACAAAGGAAGACAGTATCACACATACTATGTTCAAGATGATGTAACAGAGGGACAAAATGTTACACATATTTCGTCCAAAATAGAACCACAGAGGGACGCAATATTTTACCTGCCATTTTCACGATGGACTTACAAAGGGACAAAAAAATCACACACACCACATTCAAGATGGAATCACAGAAGGACAAAATATTTTACATACCTTGCACAGTGTCATGAATAGTTCGTGCAAAATAGGATGACAAAGTACCACAGTACCTCAGATTCCTCGTGAAAAATGGAATGACACATACCTTGAACAGGATGGGATCGAAGAGGGGCACACCATCACCTATACCGCGTTCACAATGTAGTCACAACGGGACACAACATCACACCTACATAATGCAAGATAACGACAGAAAGTGGCATAATCACACCTACCTTGTACAGAATGGAATCACTGAGGGATACATGATCGCACCCACCTTGTGCAAGATTGAATCACAAACGGACATACTATCACACCTACCTTGTACAGAATGGAATCTAAGACATATCACACCTACCTTGTACATAAAGGAACCCTAGAGGAACATATCACACCTACCTTGTACAGAATGGAATCTAAGACATATCACACCTACCTTGTACATAAAGGAACCCTAGAGGGACATATCACACTACCTTGTACAGAATGAAACCCTAAAGGGACATATCACACCTACCTTGTACAGAATGGAATCTAAGACATATCACACCTACCTTGTACATAAAGGAAACCCAGAGGGATATATCACACCTACCTTGTACATAAAGGAACCCTAGAGGGACATATCACACCTACCTTGTACAGAATGAAACCCTAGAGGGACATATCACACCTACCTTGTACAGAATGGAACCCTAGAGGGACATATCACACCTACCTTGTACAGAACGAAACCTAAAGGGACATATCACACCTACCTTGTACACAATGGAACCTAGAGGGACATATCACACCTACTTTGTACAGAACGAAACCTAAAGGGACATATCACACCTACCTTGTACAGAACGAAACCTAAAGGGACATATCACACCTACCTTGTACAGAATGAAACCTAAAAGGACATATCACACCTACCTTGTACAGAACGGAACCTAGAGGGACATATCACACCTACCTTGTACACAATGGAACCTAGAGGGACATATCACACCTACCTTGTACAGAATGGAACCCTAAAGGGACATATCACACCTACCTTGTACATAACGGAACCCTAGAGGGACATATCACACCTACCTTGTACCGAATGGAACCCTAGAGGGACACATCACACCTACCTTGTACAGAATGGAACCCTAGAGAGACATATCACACCTACCTTGTACATAAAGGAACCCTAGAGGGACATATCACACCTACCTTGTGTCAACTTCGGGGTATGTCAGTGGAGGAAGGACTAGCGCACAGCCCAAACACACTCACAGCTTGCTTACAATCTCATTCATATATCATGCATTCGTCACATCAAACCACTAGTAAAGTCTATAACTTTACTACACATAATCATGGAAAGAAACATCAATGCATATGGAGTCAAACAAAATAAAACATTCTCTCTTTCCTTGAACTTCACAAAACCATTTATCTAAATCATCATTAACTAACCCGGGTATAAATAGATTTTCTACTTTACCTGGCCAGGTGATCTTAAACTATTCACGAATCACTGTCTTTTCTTTTCCTTTTTTTTTCTTTGTTCTTTTCACTGTCACTTTCACAAGCACAACACAACTGCTGGCACTGGTCAGGTTGGACTGCTGGCACTGGTCAGGTTGGGTTGCTGGCACTGGTCAGGTTAGACCGCTGGCGTTGGTCAGGTTACTGCTTGATGAAAGTGGCGCGGCCAGGTATGAGGTCGAACCCCGATTCAGATTGAACAGTGACTATCAGACATCGATCTGTTCTCCTTTCCTTCTTCCTGCATTAATGCATTGCACTCTCTCTCTCTCTCTTCTAGTCTGCTCTATCAAATGGACATGGTTGCTTTTCTTTTCTTTTTCTTTTTCTTTTTTTCTCTCATCAGTTAGCAACTCTCTCTCTCAACATCTCTCCTTAGTCCTTCCTCTGCAGACTCTATCTGGTGCTAATGCTTCCACTCGGTTCTCTTCACTCCCCCTCTCATCTCCCTGCCTTTCTCTCATGCAGAGACTACACCCAGAACCTCTTCCTCTCTCTCTGTCTTTTTCCGTTTTCCCCCCCTCCTTCACTCACGCATCGCTTTCTTATTATCATCCCATGTGTCAAAAGGTGAGTACCATTGGTCAGTATTTTCCCACCTTCTACTGAGGTTACCTCCCTCTAATTCCATTGGACATTCGACCCGTCAAAGCCACATCTACCGGCCTTGCTCTCTGTGGTGGTCAATGGGTCATTTAATTAATTAGCTTGATTTCACCCCCACCACACAATACCTTCCCCCCTCCTACTTCAACCGGCGACGTCTGGCTTAACTTGTGGGCGCTGGTCGCAAATTGGCTAGATCAGTCTGACCCAGGCGCCGAGACGCGTCTGGCCAGACCTATCGAGACGTCGGCCAAGTACTTAGTCTGTCTGCCGTCTCCGTGGAGCCTCTCCGCTGTGCCTAATTGGCTGACGCGACACCTTAAGTCGTCTGCTTGGACACCAGGAATTTTGAGTTGGAGCTTATGTCCAAACAAACTGGCTGGCGACTGACCACGACTTCGGTTTTTCTTTTTCTGTCCGTGACAATTTCCCCCATGCAAAAGACTATGCTCAGCATTGTCTCAAAACAACGGTACAAAAAAGACAACAACCGAATTTGCTGACACCACAGCTACACGTGCAAGTTTTTGCAAAATAATTTACAACAAACGGTTTGCAAATTATAAGCATGTATCACTCGTAAATATCACCCCAATGGGTTATCATTGATGTGTGCTTCTGCCTTATTTCAATCCATTTTCTGATAACCTCTGTGTGCACCTATGCAATTCCCCTACCTGCGGATTTGCCACATCTTCTCTCCACAATTATTATGAAAAGCACAATCTGATAATGATCACGATCCATGACACCTCACTGAGGAATTTCCATCCTCCTACTTATCGCAAACAGTGCATTACTACACAAGCGACTGTATGCTCCAAACATAACTACATTTACATGAACAAGTCTCACAAAGAAAATATGAACCATAGCCAAATGGGAATGAACCCATATCCAATCAATCTCACTGTAATCAACACATATTATTTACAAAGTGGCTATGCACCCCGGACATGACTGACTTCCTCTGAGTTGCAGCTTGCTAGACTACACGACTTAAATAGTCAGCTCCTACATTCTGTCGACCTGGAATGTACTGAACTCGATACCTGTAGGGCTGCAGTGCCATTGCCCAACGCAGCACCCTGCTGTTTTTCAGCTGCGCCTCCTGCAGGAACTTGAGTGGTTGATGATCAGTCTCTACCACGAACTCTTTCCCATACAAGTATTTGTGAAATTTCTGCACGGCCCACACGACAGCCAAACACTCCTTCTCTACCGTTGCGTACCCTTCTTCACACTTCGTCAGCTTCCTGCTAGCATACTTCACAGGAAACTCGATCCCTTCGTGCTCCTGCAACAATACTGCACCTACTCCACCACCTGATGCATCTGTACGCAACAAAAATGGTTTAGACATATCCGGTAGCTTCAAGATGGGACAGGAACCTAGTCTTTCGAGCACTGTCTGCAGTGCTTGCTCTGCAGTGTCTGACCATTCGACCACTGCCGGTTTCCCTGCCTTGACCAAATCACTGAGAGGACTCGTGATTGCTGCGAAATTTGGCACAAACTCCCTGTAGAAACCAATAAAACCTAGCAGACTCCTGACTTCTGTTTTGGTCTTTGGTCTCTCTGAATTCATCATCTTCTCCACCTTTCCCTTTTCTGGCTGCTTTGTGTCGCCTCCAACAACAAAACCTAGGAACTCCAGGCTTGGAAAACCAATCTGGCACTTTGTTGGTCTGGCTGTGAGATTGGCTCATCTCAACCTCTCTAAAACTGCTCCTAGCTGCCTCATATGCTCCTCCCATGTCTCAGATGCTATCAGAATGTCATCCATGAAAATTCACAACGCCTTCCAAACCCGTCAATAACTTCCTCATCATCCGAGAGAAAACTGCAGGTGCGTTGACCATACCAAAAGGAAGTACTCGCCACTGGTATAGCCCCATAGGAGTGGAGAATGCTGTGACTTCTTTTGAGTCCTCACTCAAGGCTATTTGCCAATAACCCTTGCTCAGATCTATCCTGGTGAAATACTTGCTCTTGCTTGTGGCGATCTGAGCGAACAGGTCTTCCACGTTCGTATGACTTCTGCATCGACCTTGGTGACACTGTTCAGACGCCTATAGTCAACACAGAATCGATGCTCACCTGACTTTTTCCTCACTAGGACGACGGGTGGGCTATACGATGATTTGGACGGTTCAATCACCCCAATGTCCAACATCTTTTCCACTCCTCCTCGACCACTTTGTTTGGTGGCATACGGGACCGGGTAGGCTTTCACATGTACGGGTTTTTGCGATGTTAACTCCACCGTACATGTCTCTAAGTTGTCCTGCCTGGTTTGTCAGTCAGGGACGGCCCTATACTGTTTTAGGAGCCCCCTAACTTCCTCCTGTCTCCTACTGTCTAGCCCTTCATACAGTGACACATCCCTGTATGACTCTTCTCCTGGAAACTCAGGCAACAAAATCTCCCCTTCTTCTGCTGGGTCTCCTTCACCTCCATCAATGATTGCTGCTGCGCCTATGTGCTGAGTCTCACGCTGAATATATTTGCGGAGCAAATTCGCATGGAAAAGTTTTGATTTCCCATTCACATCAATTCGGTAGTCCTGATCTACCTTTTCAATGATGGTGAATGGTCCTTTCCAATGCATCAGCAGCTTGTTGTGATCCATGGGAAGCAGTAACAGGACTTGATCTCCCACCTTGAGGGATTGCTTCCTCACCTTCCTGTCATATTGCTTCTTCTGAACGACCCTAGCCTCCTGCAAACTTTCCCTTGCAACCTTACATGTCTCATACCTGTGCCCACCTTTGGAACAGGGTGAGATTGGGCCAATCAGATCAATAGCCACCCTCCTGAATGGTGTGTCAATTAAAGGGGGATGTTTTAAGAGGCGCTTTTCCTCTTCAACCCCTCTTGTGGCTGACCTTTGACACACGTCACATGACATGCAGAACCGCTTTATATCTGCCATTGCACCTGGCCAGTGAAAATCATCAAAGATTCGGTCAGCTGTTTTGCCAGTGCCGAGATGACCCGCCATGAGCGACTCGTGACCCACTGACATGACAGTGTCACGATAACATGCTGGTACCTCTAACTGAGTTGTCACCTACCTTACCTGTCTTCCCCTTGGTCGGTAACAACAACTCGGTACAACAACCCGCTTTTCACCAGAAATTCTGTCTCTAACCACCTGTTTCTCTCCACCTCTTGCCAACTCCCAAGACTTCACGAGCGAAGGGTCTTGTTTCCTGCGCTGCCCTAAACTCATCAGGCGACACATCTATGCCTGACTTCCTTGCTGGAACGACTAACGGTTTATCAACCTTTTCCTCCTTCTTGCTCCGTGTTTGAACTGCTGCCCCTGTAGCTGTCAACAACTCAGGATCCCCTGGATCCCTTGCACCTGGAATATTTCCAATGATCAAATCGTAAAGGGGTTTCTCCATCACCAGCGCAGACAACTCGCCTGAGAAGTAAGGGTACGTACTTCTATCTTAGCAACTGGGAACTCCCTCACAGTGCCATCGATTAGAGTACAGCTCTGGATTTGCCCTGTCAAATCCCCTTCCTCGACCAGCGTTGTTCTTACTACACCACATGAACAACCAGTGTCCCGTAACACTTTCACCCTCTGCTGGCCAATCCACCCTTCTTCCACTGGTAAATGAACCACTCAGCCTAGTGCCCTCCATCCCTGACACTGACTGCTGTCCAGTGCTAGCCATAGGCCGCACTCCACCCTCTTCAGATTGGATCCCTTTTGGTTCCACTGCAGGTTGTTTCCCCTGGCGACCCCTATCAACCTCTTGCAAGGCTGCTGCCTTCTGGAACCTCATGCGACAATCCCTCGCCACATGTCCCTTCTTGTGACAAATGAAACACCTATTGTCCCTTTGTCCTCCTTTCTCTGCCCCACCACTGGGTTTGCAAACTTTGCAGAAAACTCCCCTAGTCCTCCTTGCACTCTTCTCACCTGTGCCTGGTACCTGTTTCTCCTGCACCTTAGTGCCCAAACGTGCCTCCCTATACACCTCTGCTAACTTCAGCAACTCCCCTGCTGTCTCTGGCTGTCTCTCTTTCAAATGTATAGTTAAACTCTGGACCGCAACCTGACAAAAATCTGTTCTTTCATAACCAGCTCTTCAATTCAGCGAACTCCTTTCTCGTACCGCTCAACTCTAACCACTTCTCGAAATAGTGATCTAAACGTGCACCAAACTGAGTGTACGTTTCACCTGCTTGTAATCTAGCTGATCGAAATTTCTTTCTGAGCCCCTCCTCTGTGAGATCAAATCCCTTCATCAAAGATTCCTTCACAGCACCAAAATCAGATTGTTGGTCTGCTGGTAACGCAGTGAAAATCTGTAATGCCTTACCCGTCAATAGCGCTGACAAAATGACTGCCCACTCTTCTGAAGGCCAACCCTGACTCATAGCAAACGTTTCAAAACGACTGATGTACTCATCAATCGAATCTGTTCCTTCAGAGAATTTTGGCAACTTTGGTCGGGGGGCATAACTGCGCACAGGGTCACTGGAGACTGAACTACCATCATCGGTGGTCTCCCCCTGTAGCCTCACTCTCTTCTAACTCTAATTGAATCCTTAATCTTTCTGTTTCCTGCGTTACGCTAGCCTGATTAGCCTGAATCCTTGATCTTTCTGTTTCCTGCGTTTCCTGATCATTGTTAGCCTGAATCCTTAATCTTTCTGTTTTCTTCCTTTTCTACTGCGACACGGCGTCTTTTCCGCTCGCTCATCTCTTTCCATCTTTTGTTGGTTTTCAACGAATGCTCGCAACTCTTCTCCCGAGTAGCCTAAATCACGAGCGACGCTCACAAGTTGTTCAATAGGGGTGTTCTTTTCTTCCGCCATTATATCTCCTTTTCTTTTTTTTTGAACAAGATTTTATTACTACGACAGCCAAACTGGTGGTTACCGACACGAGTGACGTAATAGCACAATCCTATGAATGATAATATTAGCTTGGGACAACGTAATTAGTTTTTATAAGACGCCTAGCGCCTGACCCAACTATGAGAGCGAATTATAGGCAATCTGTGCGAAATAAGTACTCTGGGGCTGAAATGCCAAGCCTAGTGTTAACTATCTTGAAGCAATGCCAAGCCTAGTATTTAACTATCTTGGAAACATACAGTAAGACACTACCTTGCCTTAGGATTACAATACACTTGAATCCCACCCAGCTTCCTCTCTGAGAAGTTGAACAATTATAATAAATGGGCCAGAATATACTGGCAGGCTCGCCAATAAATTGTCAACCTCGGGGTATGTCAGTGGAGGAAGGACTAAGCGCACAGCCCAAACACACTCACAGCTTGCTTACAATCTCATTCATATATCATGCATTCGTCACATCAAACCACTAGTAAAGTCTATAACTTTACTACACATAATCATGGAAAGAAACATCAATGCATATGGAGTCAAACAAAATAAAACATCTCTCTTTCCTTGAACTTCACAAAACCATTTATCTAAATCATCATTAACTAACCCGGGTATAAATAGATTTTCTACTTTACCTGGCCAGGTGATCTTAAACTATCACGAATCACTGTCTTTTTCTTTTCCTTTTTTTTTCTTTGTTCTTTTCACTGTCACTTTCACAAGCACAACACAACTGCTGGCACTGGTCAGGTTGGACTGCTGGCACTGGTCAGGTTGGGTTGCTGGCACTGGTCAGGTTTAGACCGCTGGCGTTGGTCAGGTTACTGCTTGATGAAAGTGGCGCGGCCAGGTATGAGGTCGAACCCCGGTTCAGATTGAACAGTGACTATCAGACATCGATCTGTTCTCCTTTCCTTCTTCCTGCATTAACGCATTGCACTCTCTCTCTCTCTCTTCTAGTCTGCTCTATCAAATGGACATGGTTGCTTTTCTTTTCTTTTTCTTTTTCTTTTTTTTTCTCTTCATCAGTTAGCAACTCTCTCTCTCAACATCTCTCCTTAGTCCTTCCTCTGCAGACTCTGTCTGGTGCTAATGCTTCCACTCGGTTCTCTTCACTCCCCCTCTCATCTCCCTGCCTTTCTCTCATGCAGAGACTACACCCAGAACCTCTTCCTCTCTCTCTGTCTTTTTTCCCGTTTTCCCCCCTCCTTCACTCACGCATCGCTTTCTTATTATCATCCCATGTGTCAAAAGGTGAGTACCATTGGTCAGTATTTTCCCACCTTCTACTGAGGTTACCTCCCTCTAATTCCATTGGACATTCGACCCGTCAAAGCCACATCTACCGGCCTTGCTCTCTGTGGTGGTCAATGGGTCATTTAATTAATTAGCTTGATTTCACCCCCACCACACAATACCTTCCCCCCTCCTACTTAAACAACCGGCGACGTCTGGCTTAACTTGTGGGCGCTGGTCGCAAATTGGCTAGATCAGTCTGACCCAGGCGCCGAGACCTGTCTGGCCAGATCTATCGAGACGTCGGCCAAGTACTTAGTCTGTCTGCCGTCTCCGTGAGCCTCTCCGCTGTGCCTAATTGGCTGACGCGACACCTTAAGTCGTCTGCTTGACACCAGGATATTTGAGTTGGAGCTTATGTCCAAACAAACCTGGCTGGCAACTGACCACGACTTCGGTTTTTCTTTTTCTGTCCGTGACACCTTGTACAGAATGGAACCCTAGAGGGACATATCACACCTACCTTGTACAAGATAGAATCACACAGAGACATAATATTACACATTCCTGTACAAGATGGAATCACACATGACATAATACCACACCTACCTTGTACAAGATGGAATCACACATGACATAATACCACACCTACCTTGTACAGGATGGAATCACACAGGGACATAATACCACACCTACCTTGTACAGGATGGAATCACACAGGGACATAATACCACACCTACCTTGTACAAGATGGAATCACACACGACACAATACCACACCTACCTTGTACAGGATGGAATCACACAGGGACACAATGTCACACAGAATGTCGGCAGACAGGATATCAGTCAGATGGGTCGGCATTCCTTGCCAGAAATGCAGCAATAAATTCTGGACCTGAGAGACGAATCAAATCTCCAAAAACTATTCCATGTCAAATAAAACAATCATAAGACAAATAAACTCTCTAAAACTATTCCACGTCAAACAAAACATTCATAAGACAAATGAAGTCTCTAAAACTATTCCACGTCAAACAAAACGATTATTATGCTAATAAACTCTCTAAAACTATTCCACGTCAAACAAAACAACCATGAGGCTAAAAAAAAGTCTCTGAAACTATTCCTTGTCAAACAAAGCAGTCATGGCAAACTCTCCATTCTGAAATTTCCCTTCAATGTTTTTAGTTTCAAAGTGAGGGGCTACAGGCGGAAATCGGAACAAATTTTAAAGAGACTTATTCGTGAGATCGTCAAATGACAGGGACAAACAAATGAATAGTGTTTCGTCTCGTAATTTGTTTGTCCCTGTCGTTTGGCGGAGTCACCAATAATTCTTCTTAAAATTCGTTTTCGTTGTTTCATAACTTAACATGTTTCATTTTGCTGTTCTAAGATCACCAGCACGCTATCAAGTTATGTGTATCGATGCTGCTACTATTCGAGGTCGTGGTGATCGAAATGCAAGAATCAATAAATCAATGAATAAAGCAAAGATTTCTGACTGCCAGATGCTTATGTTGAGACTTTTTAACATTTGAATCATTTCAATCAAACATCACAAAATGACATCACAATATTTCGTTGATTTTCAGAGAGAAGATTTTCTTTCAAGCCAGCTAAATAACAAACAGGGCGGTTGCACAGAGTCAGAAACAAGACAAGCCAGACAGTGTTTGTTAAGATGTGAGTGCAGCTACTTGTATATTGTATTGACATCACAATATTTCGTTTGATTTTCAGAGAGAGCCAGTCAAGAGCCTTGGAAGATGGTATGATGATATGCTGAAAGACACACAAAGAGCAAAAGAAACCAAGCAGATGGCGGAAGAAGGCTTGGAGACCATTGACCAGTGTGGGCTCCCTGGCAAATACAAGGTCTGGTGTCTGCAGTTCATGCTGATACCAAAGCTCCTATGGCCTCTGATGATATACGACATCTGCACCAGCACAGTGGAGGCAATGGAAGCCAAAATCAACAAGTTCACAAGGAAATGGCTTGGTGTCCCACCCTGTCTGACTGACGTCGCGCTGTACTGTCGCCAAGCAAAGCTCAAACTACCACTGAAATCCATCCTGGAGGAATACAAAGCAGGGAAGATCAGACTTCAAAGCATGCTGGAGGACTCAGAGACAAGGTGGTAGAAGTAATCAAGCCCCAGCTGAAGACAGGCAGAAAATGGAAAGTTCAAGAGGCGATGGATTCTGCAAAAGAAAGTCTCAAGATCAGAGAAATAACAGGACACACACAGACCAACAGACAAGGACTGGGGGTGACCAAAACTGAATGGTGGTCAAAGGCCAAAGGAAAAGCCAAAAGAGACATGCTGATTCAGGAGATGAGAAAAGAAGAAGACCAAAAAAGACTCCAAAAAGCAGTCCAGCAGAGCCAGCAAGGGCAATGGACAACGTGGGAGAATGCACTCCAAAGAAGTCTAACTTGGAATGACATTTGGCACATGGCCCCTCTCAGGATCAGCTTCATTCTCAGATCTGCATATGACCTTCTGCCCTCAAATGCAAACCTGGTGAAGTGGGGGAAAACAGACGATCCTGCATGCCCCCTCTGCCATGAAAAACAAACAGTGGAGCATGTTCTAAGCTCATGTAAAGTAGCCCTGGCTCAAGGAAGGTACACATGGAGGCACAACCAAGTGCTCAAAGAAATTGTACAAGTAGTCTGGGCTAGTACCAACACCACAAAAGGGAGAATCAGGACTCCAAAAGCACCCGCAACATTCTTCACGGCAGGAGGCAGCAAATCATGGCCAAGAACAACAGTGCCACTCGAAACATGCAGGCAGAGTCTGCTGGATGGGGCAGATGACTGGGAGTGCACTGCAGACCTCCCAGAATGGAAGAGTCACCCAGAGATCATCAGCAAGAGTGGCATGAGACCAGACATAGTAGTCCACTCTAAGTCAACCAAGCAGCTGATCATGATCGAGCTCACGGTGCCATAATTATGAGAACAGAATGGAGGCAGCTCAAATCTACAAGACTGAAAAGTATGCTGATCTGGCAAACAGCCTGAGGAGAGAAGGCTATCAGGTCAAAGTCCTCACTGCAGAAATTGGAGCTAGGGATTTGTAGGAACGTCTGCATACAGCCTCATGAAACAGCTCTCAGTTGCAGGGAAGGAAAAAACCAGAGCCCTGAAAGCAATGGCAGAAGCGGCAGAGAGGTGTTCAAGCTGGATCTGGTCAAGGAGGAACAAAAGTGAACTTCATAAGGCTTAATTTCCCTACAAATATCAGGTGTCCCTGTGGCTCAGTGGTTAAAGCGCGAGTCATTAAGTAGAAAATGAGCATGTCCAGAGGGTCATGGGTTCGAATCCCAGCCATGGCTCGTCCCAAGATGGGGAAAAAAAAAGGAGGGGGGGCAGCAGAGGGACATCCGGAGTCATGAACCGGGTGTGGCCCAACCCCCCTAGAGTGTCAGGAGATAAGGGCCGAAACACTTGCTTGAAGGGGCTTCTCTTCTGAGGACTCTCTGCTGCCACGCTCTCCACGAGTTTCTTTCTACTATTGTATTGTATTGTGTGCACTGAAGTGTACCATGTTGTATGGCATTGTGCTCTTCTGTTCTGTATTGTATGCACTGTAGTGTACCGTGTTGTATGGCATTGTGCTCTTCTGTTCTGTATTGTATGCACTGTAGTGTACCGTGTTGTATGGCATTGTGCTCTTCTGTTCTGTAGTGTATGCACTGTAGTGTACCGTGTTGTATGGCATTGTGCTCTTCTGTTCTGTATTGTATGCACTGTAGTGTACCGTGTTGTATGGCATTGTGCTCTTCTGTTCTATATTGTATGCACTGTAGTGTACCGTGTTGTATGGCATTGTGCTCTTCTGTTCTGTATTGTATGCACTGAAGTGTACCGTGTTGTATGGCATTGTGCTCTTCTGTTCTGTATTGTATGCACTGTAGTGTACCGTGTTGTACTGTGTTGTATTGTGCTGCACTGTATAGTGTTGTGTTGTTTGGTGTTCTATATTATTGTACCGTGTTGTATTGTACTAGACTATATTGCATTGTACTGTTCTGTATGATACTATGTTTTTACTGTACTGTCTTACACTGTATTGTACTGCACTTTACTGTATATTAGTGTATTGTATTGTAATGTATTGTTCTGTACTTATTACATTGTATTGTCCTGTATTGCACTACAGTGGAGTGTACTGTCCTGTATCGTGTTGTACCTATTGTATTGCATTGCATTGTATTGTATTTATTGCATTGTACTGTGCTGTACTGTACTGTACTGTACTGTATTGCATTGTGTTGTATCGTATCATAACGTATCGTATTGTATTGTATCGCATCGTTTCGTTTCGTTTCG
>CM031614.1:78089328-78096828 GCA_018398815.1 Conus ventricosus
GTCTCTCTTCTCTCTCTCTCTCCTCTTCTCTCTCTCTCTCTCTCTCTCTCTCTCCTCTCTCTCTCTCTCTTCTCTGTGTGTGTGTGTGGTGTGTGTGTGTGTGTGTGTGGTGTGTGTGTGTGTGTGGTGTTGTGTGTGTGTGTCGTCTGTCTGTCTGTCTGTCTCTGTCTCTATCTCTTTGCTTTCACTGTAGAATTGCATTACAGTATTGCTATGTCGAACTGACAGTTGAATGAATGTGTTGAAATGATTAATGCATGACAGATGGTAAGACTAAACCTTGGTCTAAATCTTCATCCTTGAGTATCAAAGATCAGCCTCTCTCCTCTCTCTCTCTCTCTCTCTCCTCTCTCTCTCTCTCTCTCTCTCTCTCTCTCTCTCTCTCTCTCGCTCTCCTCTCTCTCTCTCTCTCTCTCATCTACCACCTCATTACCACACAATGTTTCACTACCCACCCCACCCTAGCCCCACCCTCTCTTATCCATTTCGCCTCCCCCACCCCCTTCTCCTTCTCCTCAACCCCCCCCCCCTCCCCCCCCCCCCCCCCCCCCCAGTCACCACTACCAACAAGCCGTAAGCAGCACAACCCAAATCCAGTCAGAGAGGGTTACAATACGTTACCGCAAATGCTCTCTACCGCGAGAATACATTACCGCAAAGTCGTATATTACGATACCGCAAAAAGACTTGCTACTTTACCGCAAATAGATTTCGTTGATTTCTGTAGCCTTTTAGCACAGGTACCACTGTCCTATGATTCACCAGCTACTTGATTCAAGTCCAATTAGAACTGCATGGCAGCGAGACACTCTGAGTTGTAATAACGAGTGATATATGAATACTGTTCATGGAAATACATCGTCGCTGTGATGTTTATTCACTGCCGCAGTTCAGAGTTTATCTGCCTTCATCACCCTTCACTCTTGTGGTCAAATACAGGCAGCCTATCAGCATGAGCCATTACTCAGTCAAACTATTGTGAGGCTGGCACTAAGGTACCAGCCCGTCCGAATGTGATGACGCTCTCCAGCTGATGTGATGCTGAACGTGATTGATATTTAATGCCAAATTTTACTGTTAATGTTTAATTAAATTCAGAGACAAAGTATAGATGCTGAACGTGATTTTGAATGCAAGGGTTTTTTAAGGTACCTTTTTTAATGCCAAATTCAGAGACAAAGTACTGTGGTACTGTCAAAAGTACCTGTTGAACAGATTTGCGGTAACGTATTCCTGCAGATTGCGGTTTGTAGCATCGGTTTTGCGGAAATGATATACCCACTTACGCTATAGTGTGGCTTTTTTGCGGTAACGTGGTGCTACCTCAGAGAGCTACACAACACACTCAGCTAGCGAAAGAAAAAGAGAAGAGGGCAGAGAGACGAAAAGAAGGAAAGCCTCCACACAGGCTGCACACCAAAATTAATGCCCCGAGGCCTTGCTTAAGAAGCCGACTATTCATAGACTGGCGCAATTAGATTGTTCTGAGAATGTCTAGTGTGTCTGAAAGTTGATTCTCCTCATTTTCTTTCACATGGCCATCAAGGTACAAGCCAGGTAACTTCAAGCAGACAGCTTAACATCAAAGGAATGGGACTATTTGGGCGCTTCAAGCTGGCGGAAAGATATAGAGTCACGTGAATGCAAAGGCCTGAAATGTGACGTCAACTAAGGAGAAGGTCATATATTTGAAGACTGTTCGTGTTTTTTATCGGGTGAAAATCTTCTCCTCCCCCCCCCCCCCCCCAAAAAAAAAAGAAAACGAATAAACAAAGAAACAAAGGAAACAATTCGTAGGAAGCTGTTCTTTTGATCAATTATCACTTTAACATTCAGGAAACAATTCGTAGGAAGCTGTTCTTTTGATCAATTATCACTTTAACATTCAGGAAACAATTCGTAGGAAGCTGTTCTTTTGATCAATTATCATTTTAAAACATTCAGGAAACAATTGGTAGGAAGCTGTTCTTTTGATCAATTATCACTTTAACATTCAGGAAACAATTGGTAGGAAGCTGTTCTTTTGATCAATTATCACTTTAACATTCAGGAAACAATTGGTAGGAAGCTGTTCTTTTGATCAATTATCACTTTAACATTCAGGAAACAATTGGTAGGAAGCTGTTCTTTTGATCAATTATCACTTTAACATTCAGGAAACAATTGGTAGGAAGCTGTTCTTTTGATCAATTATCACTTTAACATTCAGGAAACAATTGGTAGGAAGCTGTTCTTTGATCAATTATCACTTTAACATTCAGGAAACAATTGGTAGGAAGCTGTTCTTTTGATCAATTATCACTTTAACATTCAGGAAACAATTGGTAGGAAGCTGTTCTTTTGATCAATTATCACTTTAACATTCAGGAAACAATTGGTAGGAAGCTGTTTTTTGATCAATTATCACTTTAACATTCAGGAAACAATTGGTAGGAAGCTGTTCTTTTGATCAATTATCACTTTAACATTCAGGAAACAATTCGTAGGAAGCTGTTCTTTTGATCAATTATCACTTTAACATTCAGGAAACAATTGGTAGGAAGCTGTTCTTTTGATCAATTATCACTTTAACATTCAGGAAACAATTGGTAGGAAGCTGTTCTTTTGATCAATTATCACTTTAACATTCAGGAAACAATTGGTAGGAAGCTGTTCTTTTGATCAATTATCACTTTAACATTCAGGAAACAATTGGTAGGAAGCTGTTCTTTTGATCAATTATCACTTTAACATTCAGGAAACAATTCGTAGGAAGCTGTTCTTTTGATCAATTATCACTTTAACATTCAGGAAACAATTCGTAGGAAGCTGTTCTTTTGATCAATTATCACTTTAACATTCAGGAAACAATTCGTAGAAGCTGTTCTTTTGATCAATTATCACTTTAACATTCAGGAAACAATTGTAGGAAGCTGTTCTTTTGATCAATTATCACTTTAACATTCAGGAAACAATTGGTAGGAAGCTGTTCTTTTGATCAATTATCACTTTAACATTCAGGAAACAATTGGTAGGAAGCTGTTCTTTTGATCAATTATCACTTTAACATTCAGGAAACAATTGGTAGGAAGCTGTTCTTTTGATCAATTATCACTTTAACATTCAGGAAACAATTGGTAGGAAGCTGTTCTTTTGATCAATTATCACTTTAACATTCAGGAAACAATTGGTAGGAAGCTGTTCTTTTGATCAATTATCACTTTAACATTCAGGAAACAATTGGTAGGAAGCTGTTCTTTGATCAATTATCACTTTAACATTCAGGAAACAATTCGTAGGAAGCTGTTCTTTTGATCAATTATCACTTTAACATTCAGGAAACAATTCGTAGGAAGCTGTTCTTTTGATCAATTATCACTTTAACATTCAGGAAACAATTCGTAGGAAGCTGTTCTTTTGATCAATTATCACTTTAACATTCAGGAAACAATTGGTAGGAAGCTGTTTCTTTGATCAATATCACTTTAACATTCAGGAAACAATTGGTAGGAAGCTGTTCTTTTGATCAATTATCACTTTAACATTCAGGAAACAATTCGTAGGAAGCTGTTCTTTTGATCAATTATCACTTTAACATTCAGGAAACAATTCGTAGGAAGCTGTTCTTTGATCAATTATCACTTTAACATTCAGGAAACAATTCGTAGGAAGCTGTTCTTTTGATCAATTATCACTTTAACATTCAGGAAACAATTCGTAGGAAGCTGTTCTTTTGATCAATTATCACTTTAACATTCAGGAAACAATTCGTAGGAAGCTGTTCTTTTGATCAATTATCACTTTAACATTCAGGAAACAATTCGTAGGAAGCTGTTCTTTTGATCAATTATCACTTTAACATTCAGGAAACAATTCGTAGGAAGCTGTTCTTTTGATCAATTATCACTTTAACATTCAGGAAACAATTCGTAGGAAGCTGTTCTTTTGATCAATTATCACTTTAACATTCAGGAAACAATTCGTAGGAAGCTGTTCTTTTGATCAATTATCACTTTAACATTCAGGAAACAATTCGTAGGAAGCTGTTCTTTTGATCAATTATCACTTTAACATTCAGGAAACAATTCGTAGGAAGCTGTTCTTTTGATCAATTATCACTTTAACATTCAGGAAACAATTCGTAGGAAGCTGTTCTTTGATCAATTATCACTTTAACATTCAGGAAACAATTCGTAGGAAGCTGTTCTTTTGATCAATTATCACTTTAACATTCAGGAAACAATTCGTAGGAAGCTGTTCTTTTGATCAATTATCACTTTAACATTCAGGAAACAATTCGTAGGAAGCTGTTCTTTTGATCAATTATCACTTTAACATTCAGGAAACAATTCGTAGGAAGCTGTTCTTTTGATCAATTATCACTTTAACATTCAGGAAACAATTCGTAGGAAGCTGTTCTTTTGATCAATTATCACTTTAACATTCAGGAAACAATTCGTAGGAAGCTGTTCTTTTGATCAATTATCACTTTAACATTCAGGAAACAATTCGTAGGAAGCTGTTCTTTTGATCAATTATCACTTTAACATTCAGGAAACAATTCGTAGGAAGCTGTTCTTTTGATCAATTATCACTTTAACATTCAGGAAACAATTCGTAGGAAGCTGTTCTTTTGATCAATTATCACTTTAACATTCAGGAAACAATTCGTAGGAAGCTGTTCTTTGATCAATTATCACTTTAACATTCAGGAAACAATTCGTAGGAAGCTGTTCTTTTGATCAATATCACTTTAACATTCAGGAAAACAATTCGTAGAAGCTGTTCTTTTGATCAATTATCACTTTAACATTCAGGAAACAATTCGTAGGAAGCTGTTCTTTTGATCAATTATCACTTTAACATTCAGGAAACAATTCGTAGGAAGCTGTTCTTTTGATCAATTATCACTTTAACATTCAGGAAACAATTCGTAGGAAGCTGTTCTTTTGATCAATTATCACTTTAACATTCAGGAAACAATTCGTAGGAAGCTGTTCTTTTGATCAATTATCACTTTAACATTCAGGAAAACATTCGTAGGAAGCTGTTCTTTTGATCAATTATCACTTTAACATTCGGGAAACAATTCGTAGGAAGCTGTTCTTTTGATCAATTATCACTTTAACATTCAGGAAACAATTCGTAGGAAGCTGTTCTTTTGATCAATTATCAGTTTGACATTCAGGAAACAATTCGTAGGAAGCTGTTCTTTGATCAATTATCAGTTTGACATTCAGGAAACAATTCGTAGGAAGCTGTTCTTTTGATCAATTATCATTTGACATTCAGGAAACAATTCGTAGGAAGCTGTTCTTTTGATCAATTATCAGTTTGACATTCAGGAAACAATTCGTAGAAGCTTTTTCTTTGATCAATTATCACTTTAACATTCAGGAAACAATTCGTAGGAAGCTGTTCTTTTGATCAATTATCACTTTAACATTCAGGAAACAATTCGTAGGAAGCTGTTCTTTTGATCAATTATCACTTTAACATTCAGGAAACAATTCGTAGGAAGCTGTTCTTTTGATCAATTATCACTTTAACATTCAGGAAACAATTCGTAGGAAGCTGTTCTTTTGATCAATTTCACTTTAACATTCAGGAAACAATTCGTAGGAAGCTGTTCTTTTGATCAATTATCACTTTAACATTCAGGAAACAATTCGTAGGAAGCTGTTCTTTTGATCAATTATCACTTTAACATTCAGGAAAACAATTCGTAGGAAGCTGTTCTTTTGATCAATTATCACTTTAACATTCAGGAAACAATTCGTAGGAAGCTGTTCTTTTGATCAATTATCACTTTAACATTCAGAAACAATTCGTAGGAAGCTGTTCTTTTGATCAATTATCACTTTAACATTCAGGAAACAATTCGTAGGAAGCTGTTCTTTTGATCAATTATCACTTTAACATTCAGGAAACAATTCGTAGGAAGCTGTTCTTTTGATCAATTATCACTTTAACATTCAGGAAACAATTCGTAGGAAGCTGTTCTTTTGATCAATTATCACTTTAACATTCAGGAAACAATTCGTAGGAAGCTGTTCTTTTGATCAATTATCACTTTAACATTCAGGAAACAATTCGTAGGAAGCTGTTCTTTTGATCAATTATCACTTTAACATTCAGGAAACAATTCGTAGGAAGCTGTTCTTTTGATCAATTATCACTTTAACATTCAGAAACAATTCGTAGGAAGCTGTTCTTTTGATCAATTATCACTTTAACATTCAGGAAACAATTCGTAGGAAGCTGTTCTTTTGATCAATTATCACTTTAACATTCAATGCTGGCTCATGTTTTATGGTAGGCCTCAAAATGCTTACAAGGATTATAGGGCATTTAAGTGCAAAAAAAAAACAATCCAAATTGAGGTGTGTGGCCACAAGGCGCGAGTCCTGCTGCAGACAACAGTATCCCCCCTTTACTACAGCAAGCGATGACTACCTCGCCACGCTCTCACGAACAGCAAGACATGTTTCTCCCCAGTGCGCTACCTGGGCAACGGCTGGGGCATTCCGCTCTCTGGGTACCGTATCCCAGGTGTCCTAAGGTACTAGAGGAGGAGGAGAGAGGCGAACTGGACGAGTGGTGAGGCGAGGAGGGAAGGAGGGGGGGGGAGTGAAACAGGAAACGGGGGAAGGGGAAAAGGTGGAGAGAGGGCGGTGGCGGTTTCCAGGCAGGTCTGTGAGGATGGAGGGAGGGGGGGGGGGCAGGTATTGACGATGCGAGGGTGGGGGGAGTGAAGTGAGGGTGGGGGGGCAGGAAGGCTGGATTTGCGGGGTGGGTGGGTGGGGGCGGGGGTGAGATGGGGCTCCAGTTATCTTGTTAATAAAGCTGGGGATTAGGCGCCCTTCTGTCTTGTCGAGCCACGTGTGGTGTGAACGAGGGTTTGATTGATGGGCTGTCCTGTGAGTCTCTCTCTCTCTCTTCTCTCTTCTCTCTCTCTCTCTCTCTCTCTCTCTCTCTCTGCGCTTGCGTCTATCAGCTCCGGTTGATTCAAGCGAGGCATTTCATTAATTAATCGAACGGATGACCAGACACAACCAGGTAATATACAACCCGCGTCCACAGTGACAAACACTGACAATCTGTCTCATGATACACTAGCAATTAAAGACGGACGAATATGGGATTGAAATGCAAACAACGTGAAATATGTGTTATAATTCAAAGAGAAATACCTACGAATTTGGAATCAATACACAATGTCAAATGATCTCACGAGATAAACGGATTTGGGGGATTTATTTACAAACAGTGGCAAACGGTTTCATTAACAGCATAATAAATCCGGAACATAGAATACAAACAATGTCAAACCTGTTTCATAAAATGAGGAAAAATAGTCACAAAGTTTAGATCAATGTACACATTATCAAATCCGTGTCATAAAACAATGGGAAATAATGACGAACTTGGAAGTAATATGCACACGATATTCTATCTATTTCATAAAAGGAAGGGGAGATGGGGTGAATTTGTTATATGTTGTTCCTGGTTGTTTATATA
>CM031614.1:78101828-78106629 GCA_018398815.1 Conus ventricosus
ATGTAGACGTAGACGCCTTTAGTTCCATTTTTGCAGGTTTTAAACTTTGTGCAACCTGAACCATGTTAGTCTCCTGTGTGCACCTGTGCCGAGTACTGTTCTCACGTCTATTACTAGGCCCAGATTTGAACCCCTGATTTCAATTAACATCAGAAATAGTACAGTGATAAGGAACTGTTTGAAGAAGAAGAGTTAGACATAGAAGAGTTAAATCATGGCTTTTAAGCCTCATCCTGCTATCGGGAGACATTGAACTTAATCCCGGTCCGTCCACCAAAGTAAAATATCCATGCGGAGTTTGCAATTTGAGAGTCACATGGAAACATAAAGCAGTTGCCTGTGACGTCTGCAATACATGGTATCACACTAAATGTATGTTAATGAATTCAGCAGTTTATGAAGCATTATGCAATAGTGATATATCTTGGACTTGTTTTACCTGCGGGCTTCCAAACTTTAGTTCGAGACTTTTTGAAGATTCTATTGAAGACTGCAGCTCAGAAAGCAACCGCTTTGACCCTATCTCACCAGAACCATCCCCAAAAGAAAACTTGAAATTTTGTCCTAAGTTTGCATCCACCCTGATTCTAAAACTGATAAAATCCCCAATCACAAAGTGCAACTGAACCCCAAATCATTAAGAGAAAAAGATAAACTTAAATGCATAGTCGTAAATTTTCAATCTCTTTTCAAGAAAAAGGAAGAATTCAGTAATTTAGTTACCGAAAAAAAACATTGATGTTGTAATTGGAACAGAAACTTGGCTAGAAACTGGAACATCCAGCAGTGAACTTCTAATGGAGGATTTTGATATTTATAGAAAGGACAGACTTGGAAAAAAGAGGTGGGGGGGTCTTGATTGCCATTAGGAAGAACTTAGCCAGTGAGTTTTTATACCAAGGCAAAAATAGTGAAAGTTTATTTTGTAGGATTAATGTTAAGATAAGAGACCTGTCATTGTTGGATCAGTTTACAGACCTCCAGACTCAGATGAAAATGTATGTTCGTCTATCTGCAGAGACATTTCTAACATTGTTTTGGCCAATAGGAAGGCAATATTATGGATTGGTGGAGACTTTAACTTACCAGATATTGATTGGGGTGAAGATGCCATAATTGGTAATCAATACAGTAAAAATATTAATACTCAGTTTTTTGATACCACCAAAGACCTTGGATTAGTGCAGTCAGTTGAAGCACCAACTCGTGGTAAGGCATTCCTGGATATATTTTTTACCAATTGTCCAGGCGCTTTAGGCAATCAGGAATTAATTGCAGGCCTGGGTGATCATGACATAATCCTCTTAGAGAGCAACTTTCAACCCTTTCGAAGAAAACCCCTAAACGTACCATCAGACTCTGGAACCAAGCAGATTTACCAAAATTGCGCAAGGATACTCATGATTTCAGTCGTCTTTTTTTGAGGTCCCATAGTGTTAAAGATAATGTCAGCGACCTTTGGAGTGTATAAAAACTAACTTGGAATTTATTATGGATGACAACATACCTACTAAAATAACTTCAAGCAAGAACCACCAGCCATTGATTACTACAAAAACTAAACGTTTGTTGAGAAGGAAACATCGTTTCTTAAGAAATTGAAATTACATCCCAATTCAGAAAGATTACTGGTTTGGTATAAACATATTAAGATAAGGTGTCAGAGAGAATGTAGGCTTGCTCACTCCAATTATGTTAATTCGATGATTTCAGAAGGTGATCATCAAAACAAGAAATTATGGTCTTACATAAGGAGTAAGAGACAGGACAACATTGGGATTCCAGACCTGAGAAACAACCAGAATAACCTAATACAGGACCCTGAAGGGAAAGCAAACTTACTAAACAAGCAGTTTTGTTCAGTTTTCTCAAATTCCCAAACCTTTAATTAACGTTAGACTAAAGGATGATGATAAACTCCCTGAAATGCAAAACATCAAAGTAAACAAAGCAGGAGTATTTAAGTTACTGACCAACATCAATGAAAACAAAGCTACTGGTCCCGATGGCGTTCCTGGCAAGCTCTTAAAATTATGTGCCAATGAATTGAGTGAGGTATACCAACTACTTTACCAAGCTTCACTGGACCAGGGAGTAATACCTGATGAGTGGCGAGATGCGAGCATTGTTCCCTTATTCAAAAAGGGTGACAAAACAAAAGCAGAGAACTATAGACCTGTATCTCTTACATCCATATCAGCTAAACTACTTGAACACATAATTATATAGTAGCATAATGGACCATCTTGACAAATATGACTTTTTAAATAATGCCCAACATGGTTTTAGACAGCGAAGGACTTGTGAGACACAACTTATAACAACTCTCAATGATTTTAATAACTGTCTTAACAACAGACAGCAAATAGATGCAATTTTATTAGACTTTTCTAAAGCCTTTGATAAGGTTGACCATGAGGGCCTGCTGCTTAAATTAGAACACATCGGCATTGGCGGTTCTTTGCTAAAATGGGCTAGATCATTTCTCGTTGGGAGAACGCAGAAAGTTGTTGTGGAAGGGTCGTCATCCCATTGTAAACCAGTCTTGTCAGGTGTACCACAGGGAACTGTTCTGGGGCCCTTGTTTTTCTTAATTTATATAAATGACATAAGTAGAAATCTCTCTCCTGGAACTACTATAAGGCTTTTTGCAGATGATAGCTTAGTATATAGAGCAATCATAAGCAAGAATGATACACGCATTCTGCAAGAAGATCTAAACGCTTTACAAGAGTGGGAAAGTACTTGGAAAATGGAATTTCATCCCCAAAAGTGCCAAGTGTTGCGTATATGTAACAAACGCTCACCAATTAGATCAGATTATTCTATCCATAATACTATTCTTAAAGAATCTAATGCTGCAAAATATTTAGGCGTGATTATAGATAGTCGTCTCAAATGGAAAGAACATTACAATTTAGTATGTAAGAAAGCAAATAACATCTTGGCTTTCTTATACAGGAATATCAATGACTGCCCCAAAAGGTTAAAGACGACTGCTACAAAACACTGGTTAGACCAGTACTGGAATATGGTTGCTCAGTTTGGGATCCTTACCATCTAAAGGACATTGATAACCTCGAAAAGATTCAGAAGAGAGCAGCACGGTTCGTAACAGGGAACCACATCAGAGAAAAGGGGAATACTAGGAAGAACATGAGGAAATTAGAATGGAAACCCTTAGAAGAGAGAAGAGCTTTTATCAAACTTAAATCTTCTTCAAAGGCAGAGCTAAAGTAATCGATATTCCAATGGAACAACTAGCATTGAATAAAAGTAGCACCAGGAGTGGTGGTCAATGTTATACCATACCTGCATCAAATATTGACAGCCACTTACATTCTTTTTATCCAGTTCTGTACCGCTGTGGAACTCACTGCCGGGTGCCATCAAGATTGCCACAAATGCAATCTCATTTAGGGAGCAAGTTGATTCGACAGTTTTGAGATCTGCATATTGACGATTTTCTTTTTTACTTCCCCAGATATTTTACTATTACCTGGGCCTGAATTTGGCCATTGCTTTTAACTTCTTGAATATCGAGTGCGACCCCTTGTTGCCAAATTTGCTCCAGGGGCCAACAGTCTTGAGTCGCACTGTTTTATGTTATTTTATTTTACTTTTTAACATGCGCGCTGGTGACCTACTCGTTTTTGAGTGAACCAGTATTTTAGGAAGAAGAAGAAGAAGAGGGAGACAAGCAAGCAGACTGACAAGCAGAGACAGAGAGAGATAGAGAGACAGGAAAGAAGAGAGAGGAGAGAGAGAGAGAGAGAGGCAGGAGAGAGAAAGAGAGAGAGAGAGAGAGAGAGAGAGAGAGAGAGAGAGAGAGACAGACAGACAGGAGATAGAGAGGGGGAGAGAGAGAGAGAGAGGAGAGAGAGGAGAGAGAGAGAGAGAGAGAGAGAGAGAGAGAGGATGGAGGGAGGGAGAGAAGGGTGGGGCCAGGAAGGGAAAACTTTATTTTGTTTAATTATCTGTTTAGTGCATAAAGTACAGTGCCTCCTTTTTATGCCATCATTTTTTTCTCTGTGACCCTAACCAGCCCTTGGCCACTGTGCCCTGACCTGTTACAGTCATCATTATCAGCAGTATCATCATCATCATCACCACCATCATCATCAACGTCATCATCATCATCGTGTCGTCATCATCATCATCATCATCATGACGATGACGATCACCATCATCATCATCATCATCATTGTCACGAGTTTGTCACGAGGCCTACGACGTTTGACCCATCTAGGGTGGCGGAATTACTCATTTATTTATTGTCGTTGTTGTTGTCGTGTATCCGTCCTTAATGTGGCTTGCGGTGCGGTTGCACCTTGGTGTAGTTCAGCTCAACTTCGGTTTGCTTTCTCTCTCTCTCTCTCTAATTCCACTGCCGTGCTATTCATCCTGAAGGTTCACGGGTGGCTGGTACCTTTCTCTCGAACTTGCTGTCTATCGGCCTCTCGCCTGTCTTTTTACCTGTCGCACGTGCTTCATTTCTTTTAGTTTGAAGTATGCTCACTCTGTGACGTAGCGTAGCATGTTGGCCGCCATCGCTGAGGGAGGTTAGCTCTTCACTCGAGCGGAAGATGTCTCTGGGAGCGCCTGCTCCGGTCTTGGTTCTTCACCGTATCGTCGAAGGTACAGTCGGTATCTTCAATTCCTACAGTCGGCCTGTAGGAGAGGGACATCACTTCTTCTTTTTCCGCATCTGTGCCTCTGTCCTCTCGACTGGACAGAGGGCAGAGAGAGACGTTGACCCGCCTCTTCGGGGTCACCCAGGGTAGCTGGTATCTTCTTTTGG
>CM031614.1:78107629-78121605 GCA_018398815.1 Conus ventricosus
CACCACCTCCATTGTTCCCATTACACCAACCTCCCCCGTTGTCCCTATTACCCCTCCCCTCCTCCCTCTCTCTCTCTCTCTCTCTCCCTGTTTGGTCCCTACACTGGTGCGTTTCTTTACCATCCCTTCCCTCGTTCTGTGAGTGTCATATGCCATCCGCATCTTTATCACCACCGTTCCAGTTTGTTCCCTCTCTCTCTCTCTCTCTCTCTCTCTCTCTCTCTCTCTCTCTCTCTCTCTCTCTCTCTCTCTTACACACACACACACACACACACACACACACACACACACACACACACACACATAAACGCGCGTGGGCACCCTCTCTCTCTCTCTCTCTCTCTCTCTCACACACACACACACACACACACACACACACACATAAACGCGCGTGGGCACGCCTCTCTCTCTCTCTCTCTCTCTCTCTCTCTCTCTCTCTCTCTCTCTCTCTCTCTCTCTCTCTCACACACACACACACACACACACACACATACCTGTACTATCAGCATGCTCGTCCTGTTTTCGTTTCCTGTTTTGGGGAGAACTTGCCACCATCTTGCTGCCTCCGGTCTGCACCTTGGCCTGCGTGGTAATGGCCTCTGGAACTCAGTGACGTCACACTCCGTTAGCTTCTCATAATTCCGTTCATCTTTTCTGGGTCGTATTGCAAATCAAAGTCCATATCTACAATGTCTAGGAAATCAAAGCCCAGCTAGGACGTATTGAAAATCAACCAGCATCCATGGGGCACTGGAAACCAACGTTCATCTATGAGGTACAGGAAACCAACGTTCATCTGTGAGGTACAGGAAACCAACGTTCATCTATAAGGTACAGGAAACCAACGTTCATCTATGAGGTACAGGAAACCAACGTTCATCTATGAGGTACAGGAAACCAACGTTCATCTATAAGGTACAGGAAACCAACGTTCATCTATGAGGTACAGGACACCAACGTTCATCTATGAGGTACAGGACACCAACGTTCATCTATGAGGTACAGGAAACCAACGTTCATCTATGAGGTACAGGAAACTAGAGTTCATCTTTGAGGTACAGAAATTCAAAGTTCATCTATGAGGTGCAGGAAACCAACGTTCATCTATGAGGTACAGGAAACCAAAATTCATCTACGAGGTACAGGAAACCAAATTTCATCCATAAGGCACAGGAAAGCAAAGACCAGTTAGGATATATGCGAAAGCGGAAACATCCAACTGCTGTAGAATGTAGAGGAACGAAGACCCATTCCTCACATGAAGGCTGTTTAACATTTTCATATCTGTAACATATTTTCTTAATTTCATGTTCCCAGTTTCTCCATCTTCAAACTCCCCCCCCCCCCCCCCCCCCTCCTTAAGTCCAAATCTTCACCAAGTCATTACTATGAAGACAGTTCAGATGTTGGCCTGCGCTTGTTTTTTTCCCCCACTATTAGATTGTTCGTCAATGTATTTGTCTGACTTTATTCAAGTTTAAAAGGCTGTGCCAGTCTTGAATAAAAGTTACTCTGTGTTAGGTTTTCTTATGGGAGCAAGACATACCCCACTTGTTTACTGTTTATCGTTTACTGTTCCCTACCTCATTTCATTTCTGAACATGAAGGTTAGGTTGTATACTACAGGAAAGCCATTTAACACATGAAGGTTAGGTTGCATACTACAGCAAAGCCATTTAACACATGGAGGTTGTATACTACAGCAAAGCCATTTAACACATGGAGGTTGTATACTACAGCAAAGTCATTTAACATTCGCCATGTGTACGTTAATAAAGCAAATCTATTCAACACATGCACTGAGCGCATGGGAAAGTAAATCTGTTCAACACGTGCAAGGTGTATAGGTAATTCAACCTATTCAACACCGGTGGGATGTATAGGTAAGTAAACCTTTTCAACACCTGTAGGATGGATAGGTAAGTGAACCTTTTTAATACCTGTAGGATGTATAGGTAAGTAAACCTATTCAACACCGGTAGGATATATAGGTAAGTAAACCTATTCAACACCTGTAGGATGTATAGGTAAGTAAACCTATTCACCACCTGTAGGATATATAGGTAAGTAAACCTATTCAACACCTGTAGGATATATAGGTAAGTAAACCTATTCAACACTTGTAGGATGTATAGGTAAGTAAACCTATTCACCACCTGTAGGATGTATAGGTAAGTAAACCTATTCACCACTTGTAGGATGTATAGGTAAGTAAACCTATTCACCACCTGTAGGATGTATAGGTAAGTAAACCTTTTCAACACCTGTAGGATGTATAGGTAAGTAAACCTATTCACCACCTGTAGGATGTATAGGTAAGTAAACCTATTCACCACCTGTAGGATATATAGGTAAGTAAACCTATTCACCACTTGTAGGATGTATAGGTAAGTAAACCTATTCACCACTTGTAGGATGTATAGGTAAGTAAACTTATTCACCACTTGTAGGATGTATAGGTAAGTAAACCTATTCACCACTTGTAGGATGTATAGGTAAGTAAACTTATTCACCACTTGTAGGATGTATAGGTAAGTAAACCTATTCACCACTTGTAGGATGTATAGGTAAGTAAACCTATTCACCACTTGTAGGATGTATAGGTAAGTAAACCTATTCAACACTTGTAGGATGTATAGGTAAGTAAACCTATTCAACCCAAGTAGGTTGTAAACATTCAACTCATGTCGATTGTGTAGGAAAGCACATTTATTCAAAACACATGGGTTGCGTAGGAAAGCAAAGCCCATTCAACTCTTGGAGCTTGTACACAAAACCAAACCCAGTCAACACATGTATGTTGTACATGATAGCAAAACCCATTCAATATAAGTAGACAGTATAGGAAAGTAAAACCCATCCACTATTTCTAGGCTCCACATGAAATCAAAATCTACCTATGCTGTTCAGAATGCAAACCTCGTTCAATGCTCATACGCTGTTGTGGGAAATTTCAGTCCAAATAAGTTGTACAGGAGAGCAAAACTCAACTAACACTTCCAGGCTGTACAGGAAACCATAACCTATATAAACTGTGTAGTAAATCAAAGCCCGTCTAGGCTGTATATGGAATCAAACCTCATTGACCTTTACTGGTTGTACAAGAAAGCAAACTCCATCACACACACCCAAGCTAACAGGAAATCAAAACCTATGTACAGAGAAACAAAACCCATTTAACACGCTTCGAGCGGCAATGGGACGTTCAACTTGTCTGTACAGGAAGGTGAAATTTACTGGACACGTCTCAGACATATGGAAAATGAAACTTTCTGAACATGTCTAAGATGTGTAGAAAAGTAAAACTTATTGAACACATCTTAGATGTGCAGGGAATAGAACTTTTTCAACAGATCTTACATGAAAAACGAACAAAACTTATTGGAAATGCCTTGGCTATACGGAAAAGTTAAACTAAATGAACACGGATACATGGATTGAAAATTCAGGAAATGTAATCCATTTTACCCTTTTGGGACGTGGAGAATACCATGCGTACTTGACTGAATGATTTCACATGCAACTCCGCGTGACATATCTTTTTCGGAAAGTTGCACGGCTATGTAAAAAAAAAAAAAAAAAAAAAAAAAAGGGACACGCAAAGCTTCTTCAACACGTCAAGGCTGTGTATAGAAAAGAAAACTGCATTCAACATTATGTAGGCTACACATGCGAAACCCAACCAACCAACCACTACCCGTTCAACAGGGTCAGGCCGCCTAGGAAAACCAGACAAGATCTGTGATTGTGGGCAGGGGTGGGTCACAGTAGAGTGGCTCAGAGCGACAACGTCTCTTGCGTGAGTGAATGGATAACGCTCTCTTTCACACACACACTGGAGTAAAAATGTGTTCTGGCAAAAGCTCGCCCCCCCCCCCCCCCTCCCACTCCCAACTAGACGCCTCATCCCCACCGCCCCCCCCCCCCCCCCTACCCGTCCTTCCTCTTGTCTACACTACCCCCTCCCTCCTTCCCCTTTCCTCTCCAAAGTTAGATTTACATAATACTCAGCAGTTTATTTTCTCCTGTGTCTGTTCAGTTCGCCGTTCTTTCGTCACTGTTTCTGACACTGATAAAGGCTGTGCAGAGGAACAGCGTGATGTCTTTGTGAACGGGGTACATTGCGTTTTCCTTGTCAGTGTTTCCCCTTTGTGAACGGGGTACACTGCGTTTTCCTTGTCAGTGTTTCCCCTTTGTGAACGGGGTACACTGCGTTTTCCTTGTCAGTGTTTCCCCTTTGTGAACGGGGTACACTGCGTTTTCCTTGTCAGTGTTTCCCAAGTCCTTTGCTTTTGGTGGTATACAGGGTCGACGTAAGCTTCATGGATCGTTCCTCTCTTGACAAGCACTGTTTGCCATTGGAAAAGATTCTCGTTTGTACTGACGACACATTCTCTCTCTCTCTCTCTCTCTCTCTCTCTCCTCTCTCTCTCTCTCTCTCTCTCTCTCTCTCTCTCTCTCTCTTCTCTCTCTCTCTCTCGCTCCTTTACTTCTTCATTTCCATAAAAAGGTAACTAACTCATACAAATACTTAGGGATGGCTTTTACCACAAATTTGAGTGTTAGCAGTGCCCTGTCTGATGTTTGCAGAAAGGCAAAAAGAAAAGGAGTGATGGAAATTATGAAATCATTAAGAAGACTAAACACTATTGATATAAATTTATTTTGGAAGCTTTTCGATACACAATTTCAGCCTATCCTAACATACGTAGCAGAAGTCTGGAGATTAGAACAAGACAGTAAACAGATTGAAAATGTCCACATGTTTGCCATAAAAAGATATCTGAATGTACCCCTACATACATCAAATAAACTGATATATGGAGAAACTGGGAGGTATTCTCTACGCGTTACAACTACTGTAAAATGCATCAAATACTGTGTTAAAACTAGTCAGACTCCCCATGTCGAGAATATGTAGGCAAGCCTACGAAATGCTTCTGTTACAGCACGAATCTGGTCACTTTAATTGGGTGACAGAAGTACAAAAGACTCTGACTGAAAATGGCTTTGGTATTGTTTGGCTGAACCAGGGAGTTTGTTCCGAATATGGTTTTATAACAGAATTCAAAGACAGGCTCATTTCCTGTTTCAAACAAAATTGGCATGCAGAAATAGATAATAACGATAAATATAGATACTTCTGTTCCTTCAAAAATATTTTTCAGGCAGAAAAGTACCTAACGTTAGTTACAAATAAATGGCACAGAATCAGTTTGGCCAGATTTAGGTTAAGGGTTAGTGGTCTAAAAAAACTGTAAGCAATGGTTCTTAACTTCTGAATATTCGAATGACACTATTTGCCCATCTTGTGGAAATGAATTAGAAAACGAAGAACATTTTTTGTTTCATTGTACTACTTATGCTGACAAACGTAAAAGCTGCAGTGTGTTGAATTCTCGTTCATTCCACCAAAATAATGCTAGCGTTGCTTCAGTGTTATCTAATAATAATGAACGTGTTGTTAAAGAAGTGGCTAAATACATAGCTGAAGCCATGTATGTGAGAAAAGAGATAATTGAGCAAAATACCGGTTAACATAAGGATGATCCAATGTGCGGATGTTCCGGGGAGGGAGGGGGGCTGGGGAGGGTGTGTGGGCTGGCGGAATAGGGGGAGGGAGAGGGAAGGGTTAGTGGTCAAGTGTGTGTGATTATGGCGGTATGGATGTTGGGGGGTAATAGTAGAAAGGTAGCGGGGTGGGGCGGAGGGAAAGGTGAGGACGTTGTGTGTGTGTGTGTGTGTGTGTGTGTGTGTGTGTGTGTGTGTGTGTGAGAGAGAGAGAGAGAGAGAGAGAGAGAGAGAGAGAGAGAGAGAGAGAGAGAGAGAGAGAGAGAGAGAGAGAGTACGTATACGCATGAAATTTCTGCTTTTTGTAGCGGTGAATGCATTTGCCGACCCCCTTGTCTAAAAGGCTTAACTGCTAAACGGACAATAAAAAATGTCAGTGTCAGTGTCAGTGTCTCTCTCTCTCCCCCCTCTCTCTCAGTGCGAATCCAAAAAAAAAAAAAAACGGAGAGTACAAACTGTTGTATGAGAGAGGGATGAAAATTCTCATGTGAAACTCATGGGGGCCTGAGCATGCGCAGTTCGCTTTTTAGTCGGATCAAAACGGTTCTCTCTGGAACATGTACTAGCTTTACGATGCATTTTTAGATATGTTTATACTGCTGCAAATGAAGGAAGTATATATTTGTTTTTATCATAGAAAAGGTGACGGCGCAAATGAGATTTAAATCATTTATGAAAAACGGAAAATGAATATGAAAACAATAAGAACAACATCAAAGTTTGTCTTATCAATCAGTAAACGTTATGACATCTCCTGCGCATCTGCTGACAGCTAACTCTAACCCTAATCCTGACCTGTCCCTAATCCTGACCCGTCCCTAATCCTGACCCGTCCCTAATCCTGACCCGTCCCTAATCCTGACCTGTCCCTAATCCTGACTTGTCCCTAATCCTGACCTAACCCTGACCTGTCCCTAATCCTGACCTGTCCCTAATCCTGACCTGTCCCCAATCCTGACCTGTCCCTAACCCTGACCTGTCCCTAATCCTGACCTGTCCCTAATCCTGACCTGTCCCTAATCCTGACCTGTCCCTAATCTTTATCGAATTTAACCTTATCCCTAATCCTAACCTGTCCCTAATCCTCATCGAATTCAACCTTATCCCTAATCCTGACCTGTCCCTAATCCTGACCTGTCCCTAATCCTGACCTGTCCCTAACCCTGACCTGTCCCTCCTAATCCTGACCTGTCCCTAATCCTGACCTGTCCCTAACCCTGACCTGTCCATCCTAATCCTGACCTGTCCCTAATCCTAACCTGTCCCTAATCCTGATCGAATTCAACCTTATCCCTAATCCTAACCTGTCCCTAATCCTTATCGAATTCAACCTTATCCCTAATCCTAACCTGTCCCTAATCCTTATCGAATTCAACATTAACCCTAATTCTTAACCATAACGAAAGTCTGTTTCAAAAAAAAAAAGTCCTGGGTTTTTACTATTATTCCTTAGAGTGACCTCCGCTGATCATGACATTTGCGTTGCCGACAAGCGTGTTCTCGTTCATTGTGGGAAAAGTGATCATGAGAACCGTGATGATGGGACCCTGGTTGAGGGAACATGGGAAGCACAGGTTGGGAGAGGGAATACGTCAGATAAAGGGGAGGCGGTCAGGAAATAGAATGGACTTGCAGGGGCAGTGGAAGGGGGAAGAAGGGAGGGGATCAGAGGGTAAAGTGGATACATATACTCATATGTATGTATGTGTGTGTGTGTGTGTGTGGGGGGGGGGGGGGGGGGGGGGGTTGGTAGTGGGGTAGAGGATGTTGGTCACTGTGTATTCATTGATGTACTTGACGTTGTTCACATTGTGGTCGCTGCTGCCAGTCATATTTCGACTGTTTTAGAATATGTTGAAACATAGGAGCAGACACGTTTTCAATATAGACAGATAATGTAGGCTTATGTATATTTTTATGTATACCTAGTATTAATGTGAACCATACCTAATCCATTCACAATCTGGTGCTGTGAATTTGTAATATGCTTTTGAATCCTCCATTCTCATACCGTCTGCCTCTCCCTCTTTCCCACCCTTCTTTTCTCGTCTTTGTACTCCCAGTTCTTAAGGATCAGGGAGTACTTCACAATGGGAATGAAGAAAGGCTGTCTGTGTGTCTGTCTGTCTGCCTGTCTGTGTGTCTGTCCGTGGTCAAAATGTGTTCCGCTCGCTCCCGACAAAACTTCTGGGCCGATCTTTCTGGAAATTTGTTGGTATGTTCATTATGGATCACGGATGATGCGCGATGTTTTATTTTACCCGAACAGCCGTTACTAACGGCTATAACGGCCCAAAACGTTTTTTCTTCTTTATGGAATATCTCAGTGACAAAATACATTATGACGCATGTCTGATTGTGACGTTTTTCAGGAAGATAAACTGGGAGTACGTTTACATGCTTTGCATGTTGTTTTCTTTCTTTCTCATAGACTCCTCTCCTTCCACCCATTTCCTTTAGAAAGCCGATTAAACTTTAGTGAACTGTTCTCAGAAATGTGACGGAAACAAAGATGTGCTACGTCATCATTCATGTTTCCTGAGGAAGATCTTAACAAGCGGTCGTAACATTGGGGAAAGGATGACGTGAATGTTTGGTTTCTTTGTTTGAATATACATAATTACAAACATATATACATACACACACATGCATCCATACATGCGCGCGTGTGAGGTGTGTGTTGTGTGTGTGTGTGTGTGTGTGTGTGTGTGTGTGTGTGTGTGTGAGTGTGTGTGTGTGTGTGTGTGTGTGTGTGTGCGTGTGTGTGTGTGTGTGTGTGTGTGTGTGTGTGTGTGTGTGTGTGTGTGTGTGTACAGAGACAGGGACAAAGACACAGAGAGAGAGAGAATGTATATATAAACCGATATGCAGACAGCTAAATAAACATATTTGAAGAAATTTTTTTAAAAACATGATTTTTTTTTTTTCGAAACCGTCTTTTTTTTCGTTCCAAAAGTACCTGCGTTTTTCATGTGGCGCTGGACCTGACGCTGTATGTGCAGGTCACGTGACTGGTCTCGCTGAGTCTCCATCACCAGGTAGAGGTATTCGTCCAGCATCATGTGCAGTAGGTGTAACGACCCTTGATGGTCAGCATGGTATCATCATCGTCGTCGTCGTTGTTGTCGTTGCCGTCATCCCCACCATCATCAAAACCACAATATTATCATCATCATTATTATCATCATCATTATTATCATCATCATCATCATCATCATTATCATCATCATCATCATCATTATCATCATCATTATCATCATCATTATCATCATCATTGTCCTCAACATCATCATCATCATCATCATCATCATCATCATCATCATCATCATCATCATCATCATCGTCGTCGTCGTCGTCGTCATCATCATCATCACCATCATCATTATTATCATCATCACTGTCCTCAACATCATCATCATCAACATTATCATCATTGTCATCATCATCATCATCATCATCATCATCATCATCATCATCATCATCATCATCATCAACATCATCATCATTGTCAACATCATCATCATCATCATCAACATTATCATCATTGTCAACATCATCATCATTGTCAATGTCATCATCATTAACATCATCATTGTCGACATCATCATCGTTGTCGTCATCATCGTCAACATTGTCTTCATCATCATTGTCATCACCACCATCATCATTATCATCACTATTATTATCGTTATCACAACTGCCATCATCATGATTATTGCCTCTATCGTCATCACAATAGATATCATTAGTATCATCATCATCACTATCATCATCATCATTATTATAACAATAACAACAATGAATACTTATGTAGCGCCAATTCTCGGCTAGAGACCAAGCTCTAAGCGCTTTACAATCCACACTCGTTTACACAACGGGCTGCCTACCTGGGTAGTGCCGACTGAAGAGCTGCCAGCTGGCGCTTCATTCAGTCGTTTCCCGTGTCATCCAGTCAATATCAATATCGTTCAATATCGTTTATTCAATTTCCTTACTTCCTTCATTCTTTCCATTTCTCACGCAGGGTGCATGCCATGTGTAACGTGTCATCCATACCAACGGACAAACTGGCCTTCTCTTCCAAAAGTTGGTGATGGGATTTTTACGTGTGTGCAAGATGTTATGCATGCGTTCACACACGGAACCTCGGTTTATAGTCTCATTCAAAGGACTGTATGGGAAATGGAATCAGAACCAATGTTAACTCCGAGGGGAAAATCCCCCTGTACCGAAACAGCCCCGCGGTGATTCGAACCCGCAACCCCAGGATCACGAGTCCGGCGCTCTACCAACTGAGCTATTCCGGCTCCAACTTATTATCATCATCATCATCATCATCATCATTACAACCATCATCATGATTGTAATCATTATCGTCGAAAGTCGCATTAAATGTTATCCTCGCCATTGTTTTCATCACGATTTTCATCGTTGTCGCGTCACCGCAGTACAGTTTTCAATGAGAACTCTTGTCATCGCAGTCATCACCAGCTTACAAAAAAATTCCCCGCTGCCCTGGCAAAATTGATGTGGATTGAAGATAGCCGCCTGGAATTTCTTACCAAGCCACAAAAATTGTCACTTACTGTTATCGTGTGCCATCGTGTACCGGTGGAAATGGAGGACACGTATAAACATCGCATGCATCCTATGTGAGAAACTGGAGGAATAAATGAGATAAATGAAAATGAGTGACTCATATTTGAATGGCACGGGAAACGACTGAATGAGCGCCAGTAGGCTGCTCTTCGGCCGGCTCTACCTGGGTAGGCAGCCCGTCGAGTGAATGAGGTAGTGTGTTTATTGTAAAGCGCTTAGAGCTTGGTCTGTGACCGAGGATAGGCGCTATATAAATACCCAATATAATAATATCACACACACACACACACAGCATACCAAAACTCCGGCAGTTGAGCAGAGTGAGGTCCTTCTTGAGGAGCGAGCCCACCAGCGACCACTGCATCAGGAACTCCGCCGCGCTATCGCGGAACCCTTCTCCCCTCTCCTTACAGGGCTGCGAGTTGGGGTTGAATCAAAGTATGTCAATCAATCAATCGACCATCAATCAAGCAATCGACCATCAATCAAGCAATCGACCATCAATCAAGAAATCAGTCAAGTGGCCTACCAACGAGAAATTCTGTCTGATTTTTAATTAAGTAGAGTTAGGCCTGTTACCGCCATATGGAGGCGTTCGTATGACGTGTAACTATTCACAAGCGTGAACACATGTGTAAGTGTACGCGCGCACAGACACTCACACACACACACACACACGCACACACACACACACACACACACACACACCACACACACACACACACACACACACACACACACACACACTCGCTCACTCGCACACAATCACACACACATGCGCATGCCTCTCTATCCCTCCCTCCCGACCATGTGTGTGTGTGTACCCTCGTGCAAGCATGCGCGCACGCGCAGGCATGCACACACACACACACACACACACACACACACACACACACACACAACACACACACACACACACACACGACGTAAGGTAAAGCAAAGTAGTATTGCTTATAGCCATATCAGGGCTGTCACCGCGTTGAAGTCAACTCACAGTCTTTCAGAACAAACAAACAAAACAAAAGAAAAGAAAAGTTAATTCACACAACCCTTTAAAGTATGCCTACACCTTCTGAAAACACGCCGGCAATTTTATTCAAAAATCTTTCAGACACTACGTCATTCCCTACGTCATTGGCCACGTCATCCTGTACAGACGGTGAAAGGAGGCAGCACCGACCTGCAAGACACGGCTGTCCACCAGACTGTCGATCCACTCGGTGTACAATTCCACTGGTGACTGCTTCTGCAACAGGCCCCGGAACTCCCTGAAGTCTGCAACACACACACACACACACACACACACACACACACACACACACACACACACACATAAATAAGCGCGCACACACGTACACACACATGCACGTACACACACACACACACACACACACACACACACACACACACACACCACACACACACACAACACACACACACTGCGCGCGCGCGCGCGCGCGCGAACAGACACACGCACGTGCGCACGCACACACACACATACACACCAAGACACACGCACGCACGCACGCACGCACACACACACACACACACATACACACACACACACACACACACATACACACACACACACACACATACACACACACACACACACACCACACACACACAACACACACACACACACACACACACACACACACACACACACACATAAATAAGACCTTTAAGGTCAATTACATACATGAAAAAATTATATCAAAGAGACTTAGACAGTATCGCCAGATTTATGTTTGAGAATGGGTTATGTCTGTCTGCTGAGAAATCTCATATGATGCTTTTTGATGCTGGTGGAAATTCTCATGATCTCCCTACTTTTAAGATGGATGACACAGTGCTTACCTACACATCTTGCATAAAGTTTTTAGGTGTACATCTTACTTCAAAATTTTCAGGGAAACACACATTTGGTATTCATAACTCAAAAAAGGGAAAGTCTTAACCCTTTCTTAAAGTTGTGAGTTCCAGAGTTGGGGCGGATACTGCACTTTAATTCATTTATCAAATTTTTCTGGTGGACAAGGATTTCATTGACGGGAAAAGATATTTTCAGCTCCAAAGTACTGTTAAAAAAGCTACAAAGAAGTTTGAAAGGCATAAGAATAGCCCTGGGGTTCCCCCCTTTACGTTCCATTTAGGGCATATCTAAGCGGGTTTTGCCCCCCCCCGGGATGTTATCGAAAAAGCTTGTGCTAAATACATTCAAAAGAGTTCAAATTTCATAATTCAAGTGGATAACTTGATATCCGATCTGATTTGATTTTCCAAAGCGCGCAAAAAAAATACGATCAAATTAAAAACCACCTTAGTATCCTAAAACCCTGTTGAAACCCCAAAAATTGATCAAAAAACCCCATAGCCCACGTTACCCCGTGAGCCCCATTCCTAATTGGGAATTATCCCGGCAAATTTTGTTTAAAAATACCGATTTGAAAAAGATTTTAAATAATAACGTCTTGGTGCTATGGCCAAGTACATTTTGCGACGTTATCTAACATTTAAAAAATTTTATACAGAGGACCCCCATTAAATGGCAATGCTGGTTTCTGGTTTGTTATTCTGCTTTGAAAGCGAAAAATCTTTTATTTTGGGAAAAGGGGGGTTTTTCTGTTTTTCGGCGAATTGATAGAAATTAAATGGTCTCATTTATTACTGACTTCCACGTGATTTTTAAAAAAATTTTTTTTTGTGTTGTTTCCCAAATCGTTTTCAAGCAAGGGGAATTATTGCTGACCAATCGGCCGAATAAACACCGAACTAAAAAATTTTGATCCCTTTCCCTTTCTCTAGAGGGGTAACAGGGGATTTTGCTGGATTCCCTCACACTGTGGGATTGTAGGAAATAATGGGGAGAAGTCTGCCCGTATGGATCCAAAAACTTGAAAAATTTTGTCCTTCAAAATTTTTTCCTTTGAGTCTTCACGAAGCCCCATGGACTCTTAAAAAGGACTCTTTTGAGTCTTTTTAACCTGTAAAAGATTTAGTCCTTTAAAATACATGCACAAGTTCTCCCCCGAGTTGGTTTAGAATTCAAAAATTTACTCGTCCATTAACGGTCCATTAAATCGTAAACTTATACAAAGCGTATGTGATTCACAAATTTCGGAAATGGAACTCTCTTTTACAGGCTTTTAAAATTAACGTCTTCGTAAAAAATTTCCACAAATTTAAATGCGCTTTTTGGGAGTCCCCGTTTTAAAACTCCCCCCCCCCCCCCCCCCCCCCCCCCCCCGGGGGGGGGGGGCCCCCCCCCCCCCCCCGGGAAAAGGGGGGGGCAACCAAAACAAAAAAAACATCCCCTTTTTTTTTTATTTTTTAGTTTTTTTCAAAATTTGCACACGCCCGCCAACCACACACACACACACACCACAGGGCGCGCGCGCGCGCACACGCCACACACCACACACCACCACACAACACACACGTAGGCCTAAATGAGTGCATCATATTTCCTTTTTTCTCTTCCCCTCATTTTGCATTATTTTACAACTTAAAGTGAACAGACGTTAAAATTGAGAATAACTAATAACACACACCACACAAACAAACACACACACACAAAACACACACACACACACACACACATCTTTTGCACAAAAAATGTGGCAGAAAAATCGTATTCAAAGTTCCAAAGTCAAAACCCACTCAAAGGGACACGGCCCCAAGGGTAACCCCTCCATGAAAAGACGAGATTGGGACAAATGATTACCACCCTACCACCGAACGACACTGTTAAGACAGGCGGTAAAACTGCACTTTTTTTTTTTTTAACAACTGTGCGCCATGAG
>CM031614.1:78131703-78139203 GCA_018398815.1 Conus ventricosus
TGCGTGGTGGGGTGAAATCAGCTATCATGACAGCCACAGAGAGTAAGGCGTGTAGGCGTGACTGTCATGATTTGAATATCCAATGGAATTAGAGGGAGATAACTTCGGGTATCAGGCGGTAAAAATACTGACCAATGTACTGGCCCTTGACACGGAGTGAGGCATAAAGTAATGCGTGAGTGAGAGAGAGGGGAGAACGAGGAAAAGGAACAGACAGAGAGAGAGAGGAAGAAGTTCGGGGAGTAGGCTCTCGCCTACAGGAAGGCAGGGAGATGAGAACGAACAGGGAGAGAGAGAGAGAGAGGTTCTGAGTGTAGCTCTGCTCGAGCGAAAAGCAGAGAGATGAGAGGGGGAGAGAAGAGAACCAAGTTGAGACATTAGCACGAGATAGTCTGCAGAGGAAGGACTAAAGAGAGATGTGGAGAGAGAGAGTTGCTAACTAATGAAAAGAAAAAGAAAAAAAAAAGAAAAGAAAAGCAACCATGTCCATTTAATAGAGCAGACTAGGAGAGAGAGAGAGAGAGTGCAATGCGTTAATGCAGGAGAAAGGAAGGAGAACAGATCGATGTTGATAGTCACTGTTCCATCTGAACCGGGGGTTCGACCTCATACTTGGCCAGCGCCACTTTCATCGGCAGTCCAACCTGACCAACGCCAGCGGTCCAGCCTGACCAATGCCAGCAGTTGTGTCGTGTTGTGAAAGTGACAGTGAAAAGAAAAAAAAAGGAAAAGAAAAAGACAGTGATTCGTGAATAGTTAAGATCACCTGGCCAGGTAAAGTAGAAATCTATTTATACCCGGGTTAGTTAATGATGTTTTAGATAAATGATTTTGTGAAGTTCAGGAAAGAGAGAATGTTTTATTTGGTTTGATTCCATATGCATTGATGTTTCGTTCTATGATCATGTGTAGTAAAGTTATAGACTTTACTAGTGGTTTGATGTGACGAATGCATGATATATGAATGAGATTGTAAGCAAGCTGTGAGTGTGTTTGGGCTGTGCGCTAGTCCTTCCTCCATCGACATCACCCGAGGTTGACAGCTGGTACCTTTCTCTCGAACTTGCTGTCTATCGGCCTCTCGCCTGTCTTTTTACCTGTCGCACGTGCTTCATTTCTTTTAGTTTGAAGTATGCTCACTCTGTGACGTAGCGTAGCATGTTGGCCGCCATCGCTGAGGGAGGTTAGCTCTTCACTCGAGCGGAAGATGTCTCTGGGAGCGCCTGCTCCGGTCTTGGTTCTTCACCGTATCGTCGAAGGTACAGTCGGTATCTTCAATTCCTACAGTTGGCCTGTAGGAGAGGGACATCACTTCTTCTTTTTCCGCATCTGTGCCTCTGTCCTCTCGACTGGACAGAGGGCAGAGAGAGACGTTTGACCCGCCTCTTCGGGGTCACCCACGGGTAGCTGGTAAGCATCAGTTTCGTGGTTTGTTTGTTTTGGTTTGTTGTTGTTAGCCGCTTATTCTTCTCTTTTGCGCAATTTTCTTTTGTTTTCAAAATTGTAAAAGAAATATTGTTTGAGACCTTTTCTCTGGTTAATTCAATCTTTAACCTGGCCATTCTAAATTATATCCAAAATTCTTTCTCCTGTTTATGCATCTGGTGATGCGGTAGTCGGTGGGGATGGGAGAGAACTTGGTGATTCAGGGTTGGTACTTGCTTGGTCTCGCTCGTCCGCCCCTGTCACATTCACCGGACTCTTATCCTTCGGCCACCGTCTGTTTGTGTGTGCAAGGAGAACGAGTTTTATGTTGCGAGCGTGCGTACGCATGATTTGTCGTTCGGATGCGTGGTTGGAGATTTGTGTTATTTTGAAATGTGGCTATAAAATGTGACAATTATGCCATTGAATTATTATTTGCAAATGTGGTGGCAGTTATAAAGCGATGGTCGCTGTGTTGGTTTATTTCCTAAGAAAGGAAATTGTTAAACGTGAGTGAGAGAAGGGTGAAGATAATTCATATTGGTTTTATAGCCTGTTGATTTAATGCAGTCTTTACCTGCTTCGTGTGAGAAGACGTTAACGAACATTCCTGATTTGATTGGTTTACTGTGTTATGCTCAGGTCTGTGTTGAGCTGGTGTGTTTAGTAGACCTCCCCTCGCCCATCATGCGAGTGGCTGTTAGGATTTAACAGCATGGGTCAGACTGTACTGACGGCGGGGTTCCAGTACCCTTCTTCCTTCCCTCCCTTTCTTCTCTCCTCCCAGCTACGTTTTCCCCCCTCCCGGGGGCTTCACCCGGAGTCTGGACTGGTTGGTGCCACGCTCTGGTTGGGGCCACGCTCTGGTTGGGACCGCGGACTGGTTGGTGCCACGTGCTGGTTGAGGCCACGCTCTGGTTGGGACCGCGGACTGGTTGGTGCCACGTGCTGGTTGAGGCCACGCTCTGGTTGGGATCGCGGACTGGTTGGTGCCACGCGCTGGTTGAGGCCACGCTCTGGTCGGGACCGCGGACTGGTAGAAAAGCCCGCCGGCTTGACTGGCCGGCCCTGATCCCCGTCCAGGACCTCCAGTAACAACGCCACGTTTCCCCCCCCCCCCCCCCCCCCGGGACGCGCTCTTCACTGCCTGCTTGTGTGTGTCGAGGGTGTCGGCCTTGAACGACTCTCTTCAAGAGCCGACCCGGTTCGGAGCACCTAGTGCGACAGGGTGCTCCCAGTAGACTTTGGAGAGGCAGGGGTGTGGAGGCACTCCATGGTGTGGAAAGGGATGGATGCTGGAAATGTTTATTTATAATTGTGTATATGTCACATGTGTTGAAATGCTGTGATTGTGATTGTGTACGTCGTATGGTGAAATGTTTATTTATAATTGTGCATGTTGTGTGTGTTGGAATGCTTGATTGTGATTGTGCATGTTGTGTGTGTTGGAATGCTTATTTATGACTGTATGTTGGTGTGAATAAATGGGGTGTTGTATCGTAATCTTTATTGTGTGGTCTCTTGCGGGGCGTGTGAGGTCAGTCACTCCCTTCACTCCCACCTAGACCGATCCTGTCAGGGCAGACCTCCAGGGGTCGGTCGTGACAATCATCGTCATCATCGTCATCATCATGACGATGACGATCACCATCAACATCATCATCATCTTCACCATCATCATCATCATCATCATCATCACCAGCATCATCATCATCATCATCACCACCACCAGCATCATCATCATCATCATCATCATCACCACCACCATCATCATATCATCATCATCATCATCATCATCACCAGCATCATCATCATCATCACCATCGTCATCATGATTATGCACTTAATCATACTAATTATTATTGTTGTTGTTATTGTCGTTATTACTGTGATGATGATGATGATGATGATGATGATGATGATGTTTTTCTCTGAAGACTTTCAGTTCAAAAGAAGAACAAGAGCAATAAGACGGGGGGGGGTGGGGGGGGGGGGGGAACAGAAACATCGAGAAGAAAACCTAGACCAAGAGCAACAGCAACAAGAACAACAAGAGTAACAAGAGCAAGAACAACAAGAACAGGAGCAACAAATACAAAGCCAACAACAAGAAAGTCAAGGACAACAAGAACAAGAACTGCAAAAAGAACAATAACAACAATAACGAGAATAAGACCTACGAAAGCAAGAACAACCAGAGCAATCAGAATCAAAACAACAATGTCACGAACAACAAAAGCAAAGACAAGAACAAGAAGAAAAACAATTAGAACAAGAGGAAACGGAATAGTGAAAGAAGTTACCTGGTAAGCCCTTTCCCTGAGTACACGGAGTGATAGTACACCGACGATTCTTTGATGCCAATCCCGTAGTAGTGATACCTGCACGTGTACAAGAACACACATCGACTTACAATCTCCGTTATTTAGAGACACATACCGTGTACAAGATCAAAGGTTAAAGCTCCAAAGCCTCATGGACACAAAGGCAACGAGCTGTTAAACGGTCACATTGTCTAGAACACAGCATCATGGACAGAGAAGCCTACCCGGCTCCTTCTACCGCCTAAACGTTCCCTTAACTGAATCAGGTGCCTAATTACTACTGGGTGTACAACGAGGGTTTTCAAGCCGTAAACATCCAGTTGCACATGTGTTTTTGTAACGATGTGACTCAGAGGCAAAGCAGTGTCTCCTACGGTGGGTTGCCTCAGCACGATTTGACATCGACTGCTCCCTGTGGAATACCGTTGCAGGAGCTGTGACGGGGACCACCTGGATGTGGCTGTGTATGTAGACTCAGACTGTGCAGCCTACGTGGGGGTCCGGACAGATAGTACGGACCATAAGGGGAATAACCCTCGCCTAGGAAGGAGAGTGTTGCGGATCCTTGATTCAAATCTAGCAAGGGGTGAGTTTTCTCCCCCTCCCCTCTAATTCATCCCCTCCTCTCCCTATCCTACCCCCCCTTCCCCCTTCCCCCCCCCCCCCCATCCTCTTCCCCCCCCCCCCCCCCCCCCCCCCCCCCCCCCCCCCCCGCCTTTTCCTTTACTTGACTGCAAAAAGTGGTGGACTGAGCGCTGACTTTCCGCCCCCCCCCCCCCCCCCCCATCTCCACCTTTTCACTTGCGTAAGTGATTACCTGAGTGCTGATTTTCCGTTAATCCTCCCCCTTTCCTCCTCCCCCCCCCCCCCCCTTTTTTTTTCACTTGCCTTAGTGGTAGCCTGAGGGCTGACTGTCTGCCCCTCCCCGCCCTCCACCCCCACTCCCCTCCGTTTTCACTTGCCTAAGTGTTGGTCTGAATGCTGACTTTCCGCTCTCCCCCCCCCCCCCCCCCCCCTCTTCCCTTGCCTGAGTGCTGACTTTCCGTTTTTCACTTCTCCCCCTTTTCCTTTTCTCACCCCCTCCCACTTTCCACTTGCCTAAGCAATGGCCTGAATACTGACTTTCGGATGAATGATTAAAAGTGGCCACGTGTGCAACAAGGGAATTGCCCCTGGCAAATTTCTAATGGAAAATACACTCTGAGAAGTCAACAAAAGATACCAGGCAGAAAAAAGGAGAACATCTTTGTGGCGCTGTTCTTTGATAAGGCGCCATCTCCGGTAAAAGTGAATTGAATTTCACGCAGGTAAATCTCTGATCAAAAATCTGTGATAAGGATAAAACTATAAAATACAATAGTATTGCTGCAACTGCTGTGCTGCTTCTTCTTCTACTATTGCTGCTGTCTTTGCTGCTGCTGCTACTGCATCTATTGCTGCTGCTTTTGCTGCTGCTACTACTGTCAGTACTACTATTGTTGCTGCTTTTGGTGCTGCTACTACTGTTAGTACTACTATTGTTGCTGCTTTTGCTGCTGCTACTTCTACTACTATTGCTGCTGCTACTACTGTTAGTACTACTATTGCTGCTGCTATATTGCAAGTACTGCTACCATCGCTGCTGTGTTGTTACCACTATTGTTGCTGTGTTGCTGTCACTACTATTGTTGCTGTGTTGCTGCTGCTGCTGCTGCTGCTGCTGCTACTGCTACTACCACTACTACTACTACTACTACTACTACCACCATTGCTGCTGCTTCTGCCGATGCTACTACTATGCTGCTGCTGCTGTTGCTGCCACTATTACTGCTGCTGCTGCTTCCACTACTACCATTGCTGCTGCTGCTGCTGCTGCTGCTACAACTAGTACTACTGTTATGGCTGCTGCTGCTAGCGCTATCTCTAAGCTGTCATTGCTGCTGCTTCCACTTCTACGACGACTGCTACCATAACAACAACCACTACCACTACTACTATGACGACTACTACTATTACGACTACGACGACGATGACTACGACTACTACTACTACAAACACTACACTACACTGCACTACACTACGCTACCTGACGCTACACTTACTTGGACTGTCCACGTGTCCCCAGCCGCCTTGTGGTCAGTTTAGGAAACTTTTGTCGAATGATCTGAAACAAGATAAACACACTGAAGTTCTGGTGAATGATCTGAAACCAGATAAACACACTGAAGTTCTGGTGAATGATCTGAAACCAGATAAACACACTGAAGTTCTGGTGAATGATCTGAAACCAGATAAACACACTGAAGTTCTGGTGAATGATCTGAAACCAGATAAACACACTGAAGTTCTGGTGAATGATCTGAAACCAGATAAACACACTGAAGTTCTGGTGAATGATCTGAAACCAGATAAACACACTGAAGTTCTGGTGAATGATCTGAAACCAGATAAACACACTGAAGTTCTGGTGAATGATCTGAAACCAGATAAACACACTGAAGTTCTGGTGAATGATCTGAAACCAGATAAACACACTGAAATTCTGGTGAATGATCTGTAACATGGCAAACACACTGAACTTCTGGTGAATGATCTGTAACAAGGCAAATACACTGAACCTCTGGTGAATTATATGTAACATGGCAAACACACTGAACTTATGGTGAATGATCTGTAACATAGCAAACACACTGAACTTCTGGTGAATAATCTGTAACATGGCAAACACACTGAACTTCTGGTGAATGATCTGTAACATAGCAAACACACTGAACCTCTGGTGAATTATATGTAACATGGCAAACACACTGAACTTATGGTGAATGATCTGTAACATAGCAAACACACTGAACTTATGGTGAATTATATGTAACATGGCAAACACACTGAACTTCTGGTGAATGATCTGTAACAAGGCAAACACACTGAACTTCTGGTGAATGACCTGTGAATTGGCAAACACACTGAACTTCTGGTGAATGCACTGTGAATTGGCAAACACACTGAACTTCTGGTGAATGAACTGTGAATTGGCAAACACACTGAACTTCTGGTGAATGATCTGTAACATGGCAAACACACTGAACTTCTGGTGAATGATCTGCAACATGGCAAACACACTGAAGTTATGGTGAATGATCTGTAACATGGCAAACACACTGAACTTCTGGTGAATGATCTGTAACATAACAAACACACTGAACCTCTGGTGAATGATCTGTAACATGGCAAACACACTGAACTTATGGTGAATAATCTGTAACACAGCAAACACACTAAAGTACTGGTGAATGATCTGTAACACAGCAAACACACTGAACTTCTGGTGAATGATCTGTAACATGGCAAACACACTGAACTTCTGGTGAATGATCTGTAACAAGGCAAACACACTGAACCTCTGGTGAATGATCTGTAACATGGCAAACACACTGAACTTCTGGTGAATGATCTGTAACAAGGCAAACACACTGAACTTCTGGTGAATTATATGTAACACAGCAAACACACTGAACGTCTGGTGAATGATCTGTAACATGGCAAACACACTGAACCTCTGGTGAATTATATGTAACAAGGGAAACACATCGAACTTCGATCAAATGATCTGTAACAAGGCAAACACACTGAACTTCTGGTGAATGATCTGTAACATGGCAAACACACTGAACTGCTTGTGAATGATCTGTAACAAAATAAACACACTGAACTTCCGACAAATGATCTGTAAAAGGGAATTACTCAAACGTTTGATCTGCAGCAAAGCATGCAA
>CM031614.1:78141703-78149700 GCA_018398815.1 Conus ventricosus
AAAGAGACAGAGAGAGAGAGACTAATGGAAGGATGGAGAGAGAGCGGGAAAGAGAAGAGAGAGAGAGAGAGAGAGAGAGAGAGAGAGAGAGAGAGAGTGAGAGAGAGAGAGAGAGAGAGAGAGAGAGAGAGAGAGAGAGAAGGGAGAGGATGAGGGGGAAAGAGAAAGAGAGAGGCAGAGAGAGGGAAAGAGTCAAGACAGACAGACGGGCAGACAGACAGACAGAGTGTGGTGGAATAGCGGGTCATTTAAACGTAGTACCAAATCTAGCGAGCTTTAAGAAATTTAAAACGTCATTTTCTGTGGCCTTGCGATTATGACGCGCATAATATGACGTCGAAATGAAAATACGCAGAATGACGAAAGGGGGTGGATTTTTTGTCATATCATATCATATCAGGTTCAGGAACCAGTAGGCCTGTACTAGGCCTTTCTCCTGATCGAACCACTGTTCACAATTTCGCCGATTTCTTCAACTACACTTTGCAGTTAGCGGGTGGGTGGAGTAGTGTGGGTGGCAAGATCACCACTCCAGTCTCACAGCAAATTTGTTGTCTGCCATGTACGAGTCAAGTCTGTTTTTGAAGGCCTGTAGTGATGGAGAGTCAACAACTGATGATGGCAGGGCGTTCCACCTATCCACAACTCGGAATGTGAAAAAGTTCTGTCGTAGGCTCAGACTACATCTTTGCTTGTATAGTTTGAATTGGTGGCCCCTGGTAACGCCAGATGTGTCCAACTGAAGTAGGTCCTGGTTGACTGAATAAAAGCCATGTGTGTATTAATTTATACACCTCAATAAGATATCTGATGATCCGTCTGTATTCCATACTTGGAAGGTTAAGCTTTTTCAGTCTTTGCTCATATGTGAGTTCCTTCAGATAAGGCACGTTTTTGGACGCACGTCTTAGCACACTTTCTATCAAGTCTTTAACGCCCCGCTGTCGGGGCGACCATGCTACGTTGCCAAATTCTAAGTGTGGACGCACTAGTGCGACAAAAAGCATCTTGAAGCTGTCATTGTCTAAATACGTGTATGATCTACGAATGAGACCTACAAGTCGATTTGCCTTGTGTTAACTTGACCTTGAATGTGACCACAAAACGAGTTTAGTGTCTACTAAAACACCCAGATCTTTCTCAACCTCAGAGACCTCCAGCGTCACTACATCATCTGAGTCGTGTTTCTCCATGCAGTGCGTATGGTGGGGTTATTGTGACCCAAATGGAGTACGTGGCATTTATTCGCATTGAAACGAAGCTGCCATGTGTCAGCCCATGCTACAAGACTGTCCAGATCCGACTGGAGCTGAGTTATGAACTCGTCTTTGTCTACATGAGAGAAAACTTTGGTGTCGTCAGCGTACAGCTCACAAAGCGATTGCACAACACTTGGCAAGTCATTGATATAAACGACGAACAAAACGGGTCCGAGACAGCTGCCTTGCGGTACTCCGCTCGCCACTGGTGGCCACTCAGAAAAATTGTCTTTGACACGTACCCTCTGCCTCCTGCCTATCAGAAAATCCCGACTCCATTTCAACACAAACGAGTTAACACCATATGACTCAAGTTTCTCGAGTAGGAACTGTGACTTTGGCAACCAGAGAAAAGTAGGCCTAGTTGAATCCTTAGTCTTCCAGAGAGAAAGAAAGGACTTTTGGTCAACTGAGCTTGTGTTGGCTGGTTCTGAATCCAACAGTGCTGTGACAAGCTGTGTTGGAGTGCATAAGGCTATGTTAAGCTGTGTAAAGTGCATTAGGCTGTGTGAAGCTGTTTGAATCAATATTTTACTGAGCTGTGCCAAGCTGTCTTGAAGTTGCATAATAAAGCTGTGACAAGCTGTATTGAATCGCATCAAGCAATGTTAGGCTGTGATGGATTCTGTGAAGCTGTTTGATGAGCTGTACTGAGTAATGCAAATTCACAACAAGCTGAACGAAGCTGCGCTGAGTTGTGCGACGCTGCATCGAGTTGTAATGAACTGCAACTAGCCGTGGCGAGTTGCGTTGGACTGCGTCTAACTGCGTTGAGCTATGTGAGCTGAAGGAGCTGTGCTGGACAATACTGAACTGTTTCAAGCTGAGAAGATCGTTGTTGAACTGCTTCGAAAAGCGTCATGGCATCAATCAAGTTGCACGGAGTTGTGAAGGACTGCGTCTGGTTGTGCCGAGCTGCGTCACACTGAACGAAGTTGTGTGGTGTAATAACGAACTACTTCAAGTGTGTTTGGTTGGTGTTGAACTGTTCCGAGCTGAACTGTCTACTCGAACTGCATGTTGGACTGGACGGAGTCTGCTGCCGTGCTGTGGATTGTATGTACGCAGTTGCTTGCTTGCTGTGAATTAAACGCAGCTGCTGCCGTGCTGTTGGATTATACGGAGCTGCTGCTGTGTGTTGTGGATTATAGTACTTCAGAGCTGCACGGTGGACTAACTGGAGTATGTACCCACTACTACGCTGTTGCAGAAGTTTTCGTTCATTCTCCAAGAAACCAAACTCGGGGACATTGAAGCATTATGACGATAAATGTATGTTGGGACATGCATGCAGGTGGATATTGATGAATTTTGTTGGAAACTTATTATGGAGTGAAAAGTTCCAGATTGTTTGTCCCTAGCATGCGGGACGAGACCCCAGAGATCCAATAATGATTGTTTCCATTCTTCATTGAAGTGTTTTGCATTCCATCCCGGGATAGTTGCTCCCGTCTGTTGTGAATTTTGTTTGTCAGCCCATCATCTGGTTGCACAGAAACACACAGAGATAGAAAACCGGTCGAAGCGAGAGACAGAGATGATAATATCGGTGATGATGATGATGATGATGATGATGATGATGATGATGATGATGATGACGATGTTGATGATGACGACAACGACATCATCATCATCATCTAGTCATTATCATCATCATTAACATCATCTCATCATCATCATGACAATGATTTTTTTTATTATTTCAAGGTAAGAGACAAAGCAGGTCCGTGTTCTGTTTATCTTTTTATTCAGCCGTTTCCCTGCGCACAAGCTGTGAAATCGTCTGAGAGAGAGAGAGAGAGGAGAGAGAGAGGAGAGAGAGAGAGAGAGAGAGAGAGAGAGAGAGAGATTGGGAGGGGGGGGCAGACAGCCAGAGACAAAGAGATAGCGAGCGAGAGGTGGGTGGGGTGTGTGTGAAGGAGAGGGGGGGGGGGGGGAGAGAGAGAGAGAGAGAGAGAGAGAGAGAGAGAGAGAGAGAGAGAGAGACAGACAGACAGACAGACAGACAGACAGACAACAGAGACAGGCAGACAGACAGACAGACAGAGACAGACAGACAGAAGTGAGGATGAGAAAGTCGTGAGGGCAAGTAAGGGACGGAGAAGGGGACAGAGAGAGACAAGAGATCCGGGAAAAAAAATATCCTCCATCCAACTGTATACCATGCGGAGCAGCGACTCTGAATCGATTCACAGACAAGACTATATCAGCCGCTCTGCAAAAAAAAAAGAAAACGAAGAAAAAAAGCGACGACAGATGGAGGAGGCCAGAGTTCTCTCTCTCTCTCTCTCTCTCTCTCTCTCTCTCTCTCTCTCTCACATGAGCACCTTTGTCCACCACGAGCACAGCGCCATGCCATCTCCTCGTCACCCTACCCCCACCCCTACCCCCCAACCCCACTCAGGACCGCTGACAAGGAAACATGGGCAAACACTAGTGTGTGGGGTCCAGCCCATGGAAGATAAGGCCCGCAACTCTCCTGCTGCCCAAATGACGGCTGAAGAGGGCGCTGCAATCTGTCGACCGCCATCCGCGGGTGACAAGAACGGCAACTCGTTTCCGGCCTGAAGGCGAGGAAGAAATGGATTTCGGGTATCTGTACGGAAGCTGAAGGGTTACGATTGTAGAGGACGAGGAATGGGGTAGATGGGAGGTCCTGATGAAGGGGAGGAGGGAGAGAGATAGAGGAGGAGATGGGAGAGGGATGGTGAGGGTAGGGAAGGGGATAGAGGGGAGGAGGGGAGTGGAAGAGAGAGAGAAAAAAAAGGGAAGAGGCTAGGAGAGCGATACCAGGTTGTTGATACTCGGCTTTTGTCCTTTCGAAGTGTGTGTGTGTGTGTGTGTGTGTGTGTGTGTGTGTGTGTGTGTGTTGTTCTAAGCCTAAGGTCATGCCAAAACTAGGGAGAGGGGAGGGGACAGTAACGAGGGGGTGTAGAGGGAGGGGGGGGTCACACATAATCATTCACCGACACAGAAAAAAACACGCCAGGATGGTTACCAACAGCCACCTGAAGAGCATTTTTATGCTTATTTTTATGTCTTTGATTTTATGCTGTCTACAAGAGACAGATTTGATCACACGTCTGGGGGCCAGAAGGGCTCAGCTGGCAGAGCGCCGGATTCGTAATCCAAGGTTGCGGGTTCGAATCTCCGCCGGGCCGTTTCGGTACAGGGGGATTTTTCCCTCGGAGTTAACATTAGTTCTGACTCCAATTCCCATACAGTCCGAACGAGACTATAATCCGAGGTTCCATGTGTGAACGCACGCATAACACATTGCACACACGTAAAATCCCATCACCAACTTTCGGAAGAGAAGGTCAGTTTGGCCGTTGGTATAAATGACACGATACACATAGCATGCACCTTCCCCGAAGATGAAGTATGGCCGCCTTTATGGCGGGATTAAAAACGGTCATGCACACAAAACTCCACTCCCTTTGTTGGGTAGATGGGATTAATACTTGCCTGTCCATATGGGGAGTGTCCGCGGTAGTATCAGCCTGCGTACGCAGAAGAAGAAGAAGAATCACGCGTCTGTTTTGAACTAATGAGGTCAGAGGTTCACCATTGCCACTGCTGCTCATGTGGGGGGAAAACTCAACAAGAAAATCGGATCAAAAGCGAATTGAGTTCAGTCAAGTTCGACTTGCCCAAGACACGCCACATGAACGAGGAAAGAAAGAACGAACGAACGAATTACATTTTATTGTAAGAGGGTAGGGATCAAGCATACATACGGTTTTTAACATCCAGCCCTCTGGGAAAGAACAAAAGTACACAGGTAGTAAGAAACGAAATATATGAGGGGGAAAATGCAACAATCAATGCATGAATACATTTCAAAAGAAAAAGAATCCACTTAACTAAAAATGAACGAGGCGAGAGGGCAGAGAGGGAGAGACAGACAGACAGACAGACAGACAGACAGAGAGAAAGACACAGACAGACAGACACAGATTTAAAGAGAGTGATAGACCGATCGACCGACCGACCGACAGGTAGTCAGGCTGGAATAAAGGAGGAGAAAGACTATGAAGCAAAAAGGATAAACACGCGCGCCGGTGTCGTATATAATACTGTCGCTCATAAAATCGTGTCGCAGCGACAGTATTTCCCGGGAAATACTGCATTTTATGGACAGCTACAATATTCCATGGGACATTTTTCGCGAAAAGTTGTCGCGCGACATTTTTTTCCAGCAATTATTGTCGCTGCAACAATATTTCACGTGAAATGCTATCGCTGCGATACAATTCCACGGCGACAGTATTATATACGACACCGGCCTGAAAATGCAGAATACAATGAAATAACTAAATAAAATAATGAATAAACAATGATACAGAGTGATTGATGAAGTTTGGTATAAAGAGAACATACAAGATCGGTTGCAGCCAGTGTTAATTAACGATGACCGCGCCATCCGTTGACCATGACTATTCTGTTATTCCGGGTTCCGGAATAGCTCAGTTGGTAGAGCGCCGAACTCGTATTCGTGAAAATTCTGCGGTTGCGGGTTCGAGTCTCTTGTTTCAATTTCTGTCTGCTTTCATTCACTTCACTTTGAAACTCTCCTGGAATGCTTACCTCCCTCTGCTATATCGCCTTTGGTGGAGGGGGACGCAAAATTTGAATATACATTGACTTAACCTGACTTTAAACATGGCGCGTGTCGAGCGACAAACGGTACAACCAACCATATTCATCACTGAGCAGTTGGCGCGAAACACAACTGCTTATTGGTTCAACACGACGGTCTCTCCTGGATTACAATTATATTCCCTTCTTGTCGGGGGCAGCTCCAAACATCCTGTGTTTCGCAGGTATTCTGACAGTCTTTGTTATCTGTCAAACAGCGAAGAATGAACTACGTGATCGTACCACTAAGTAATGAACAAAGCTAACTGTAGGTAACCAGGAACCCAGAAAGGAGAAAGGAAGAAACAGAACCAAATGACTGTATTTTCTCTCTCTCTCTCTCTCTCTCTCCTCTCTCTCTCTCTCTCTCTCTCTCTCTCTCTTTCTCTCTCTGTGTGTGTGTGTGTGTGTGTGTGTGTGTGTGTGTGTGTGTGTGTGTGCGTGTGTGTGTGTGCTTGATTGAATTAGTCCTTTGCGCACTTAATTTTAATATCATCGTTTATAAGACGTCACAGGTAATGGTTTTGGATGACTGTGGCCAGGCGTTCGGAACGTTCGGGTGACATAGCAGTATATACGCCTCTTATGAAGGGGAGGTAATGGCTCAAGAAGCGAAGAAAGGGAAGCAATCAAGAATGGAAGAAAGGACACAAAAGAAAGAAAAGCAGAAATACGGAGAAAAGAGACAAAAAGACGAGAAGAAAAGCAAAGGGGGAAAAAAGGAGGGGTGCGAGTGGGGTGGGGGGGGGGGGGGGGGAGGATTACTTCGACTTTCGTGAATGTATGTTACCACACGTATGTAAGAGGGGGAACGAAACACATTCTGACAGGTTTTCTTTGTGTTTGGAATAGAGTGGGGCACAGAGAAAAGAATGCTTTCCCCCTGTAATACATGGTTTTGTCTTGAATTGGTCTGTGTCTTCCCCGTTCCGTGTAAACAAAGAAAAGAATTAATGAATGAAAGAGAGAATGAATGAGTGAAAGAAAAAAATGAAAGGAAAAAAGGGAAGAAAACGACAGACAGAAAGACAACAAACAAACAATTGAATTACGAAAGAAAGGAAACAAAGGAAAAATAAAGTTAACGAAAGACAGAAAGTCAACAACAAAAATAAACAAAATGATAAGCAGTTTTAGGTATTGGTGTATTTTTCGTTCAGTTCCACGTTGCAATTTTTCTTACCAAGATCGTCACAACTACCTAGTCGGCGATGGTCAGTATACTAAAATTCAACTTATAAGAAAAATTACTATGCAGCCGAACGAAAGAAACAACAAATTACTAGACTTGTAAATTAATCCGTTTGGATGTCAGCATATCCGGATGGAATGGGGGGAAATGGTCGTCGACTGACACGAATGTTGATTTACCCAAGGTCAACTATCCGGCAAAAATTTAGTTAACACAAAGAAGGACTTTGGCGGGGGGGGGGGTGGGGGGGGGGGGGGGGGGGGGGGGAACAAAAAAAAACAAACAAAAAACAGAAAACGTCGATTTAACCGAAGTTGATTTATCCCAGTGTAGACATTCCCAATCCGACACGGTAAAGTGTCTATACCTGACAATGTGTACGTCCAAGCTCTAAGAACAGTTTTCGAGTAAGTGGTGCATAACATGGAATGTACTGGGAGCTTCTTCATGTTTTATGATACGAGTGAGTGTAAAAGGAGTGGCCTGTATGCAATCCATCTGCGAGTTTCATCACTCTTGCCAAAAGGTTTTTGACATAAGGCATACACGCGCACACACACGCGCGCACGCACGCTCTCTCTCTCTCTCTCTCTCTCTCTCCTTCTCTCTCTCTCTCTCTCTCTCACACACACGCATGTACGCTCGCACACACCCACACACACAACTTACACACACCCAAATCCCTGGCTTATCCAGCATGGCTTTACAGCATAGGGGAGATGGGGAGGAGGTGGGGGGGGGGGGGGGGCAATGCAGCAAACGAATGTGGGAGAGTGTGGAAGGTGACGAGGAGGGGGAGGGTCAACGATCAACACTCCGAGGGTGTGACAACACATCCCGGCATCATTTCCCACACTTAGGGGAGACAGATCATTCCCCGAAAGTTTGTTTTTTATGTGTGGTTT
>CM031614.1:78150700-78168985 GCA_018398815.1 Conus ventricosus
CTCGTCTTCGCAGCAGGTTCGTCTGGTCACCGTCACCGTCGCTGTCGCGTCGTGAACTGTCAACGTTGTCGTCATGTGGCATGGTTTTTGTTTTTTTGGTTTTTTTTGTGTGTGTGTGTGACATTGAAACACCTGAAGACATTGGGTTTTGGATGTGCATACATGAAGGATGGATGTTCATTAAAAAAAGGTATGACTGAAGGGGTGAATGTGCGCAGTGAATTATATGCTAAAATGAACATAGTTAAGTGAAGTTAGTATAGTTTGGTTGTTGGAATTGGTTTTGGAAAAAAAAAATGATTTGTATTATGTTATGTGTAATCTGCGGATCTGAGAAACACTGCACACCGTGACTGGAAAAGGGGTTAAATAACTGGTTGTGGCGGCCTTGGCCGTAGGAACCGTGTGTTTCAGGCTGGGGTCTGAGACGAATATATAGAAGATTCCGGTCATTGATTGTTGTGTCGGGAATAAAATTGTTTTATTGTCAGTTCTTGTGTAGCGTGTTATGTGTTTAATGGGTTAGTTGTGGGAGGGTTTTTTTTTTTTTTTACGTCCGGCTTAGCGATCCGTGACACATAACCAAGAAGACGAGAGAGAGAGAGAGAGAGAGAGAGAGAGAGAGAGAGAGAGAGATTGATCAATTGATTGATTGTTGATTGACTAATGATCTTTATTCCTGTGGATCACAGATAACCAAGCAGACTTTTTTTTTTAATCCCCACCAGGCCCTTATGCCGTCAGGACTAACGAAGGTAATCCACAAACACCATTTCATGTTGCATAGTTGATTATCACAAGTACAGTAATGGTCCACATTAACATAAGAGAACACACACACACACACACACACACACACACACACACACACACACACACACACACACACACACACAGAGTCTCTCTTTCTCTCGCTCCCTCTTTCTCTGTCTCTGTCTCTCTCTCTCTCTCTCTCTCTCTCTCTCTCTCCTCTCTCTCTCTCTCTCTCCTCTCTCTCTCCCTCGCGCGGGCACGCGCCCATACACACATATTCACACACAAACAACATAATATGTAATATTCTTATTCAGGAAGAGAATGTAAGAAGCATCAGTCACCCGAAATAGTATTATCAGTGCAGCCTGAGAGAGAGAGAGAGAGAGAAAGAGAGAGAGAGAGAGAGAGAGAGAGACAGACAGACAGACAGACAGACAGTCTCGGCAGACAGGCAGACAGAGTCTTGGGGAGAGAGAGAGAGAGAGAGAGAGAGACAGACAGACAGACAGACAGACTGACAGACTGACTGACTGACTGAGAGAGACAGAGGGAGGGAGGTGGGAAGGTAGAGAGATGGCGTGTGCGCACTTGCATATTTGTTGTTACACAATGCATATTTTGCATGTTCAGCTTCATGGCTTTGTGCCAGTCAACAGACCGATAGCTCACAAAGTTCGAGTTTGTTGTTTATGGAGACAGGTGATATGTTCAGTATCTCTGTATCGCCATTTTCGTTCGCCTTCAAACTTACCACGGATTTCTTCTGACGGGACACACACACACACACAGTCTCGGTTTCACACAAATCGTTCACTTACCGTTCGCTTCAGATTCGGGTCTGGAGGTTGGCAGTATCTCAGTTTAGGTCCCGCTTAACTTAAAGTCCATCAGGATGTCCAAACACTCCGGCCCCCCCCCCCCCCCCCCCCCCCCCCCCCCCCCCCCAAACAACGGGGGCGGCTTTGTCCAGGGCGAGGGTTTGTATGGGTAGATAGGCCAGTGGGAAACTTTGACGTCAGCTGAGACTGTGCTGTGGGGAGGGGTGTGGAGTTGGGAGTGGGGACAATGTCGTCTGTATTTGATGAAGAATGGATCGTTGACACACGTTGCAACGTTTTTCGGCTTTTTGCATGGACCTATAGTTCCGGCGTGTGTGTGTGTGTGTGTGTGTGTGTGCGTGCGTGCGCGCGCGTGTGCGTGCGTGGTGTTGTGTGTGTGTGTGTGTGTGTGTGTGTGTGTGTGTGCGTATATATATATATATATATATATATATTGTGTGTGTGTGTGTGTGTGTGTGTGCGTGCGTTTGTTTGTTTGTCCATGCATATGTATGCGGAAGGTTAGGGTCGAAGGGTGGATGTGGAAAGGGTGAGAGGAAGTTGGACGGAGAGCAGGGCGGGGGCATATGCACAAGAAAGTGTATATTTATAGACATTTTCACAATGACTGCAACTGTATTGCGTTCACAGATCTGGAAACGACATAGTGGGCCATTACTCCCATTGTGTTACATTTCTGAGAAATTCTCTTTCAATTCTTTTTGCCCACAGAATGGACGTCTCCATTTTGACCTTTTAAAAAGGACAAGTTGCCTAGTGTTTCAAACAGGGGTTACGGTTTGGTAATTAACCACTTTCTTTGAAGGAGTCAGATATCTTTCATACTAAATCGACTGAATGTTGAAATCTGCCGTATGTTTTCCAAGGGAGGGAATCTGGCACTTGACTAAATCCTGCACGGTTGCTGTCACTTGGGTGAGGTGAAGGAGAGAGAGAGAGAGAGAGCCAAGTTGTGGTTTGGTTGGTTCTTTGACCTGATGGCTGCCGTGCCATTCTCAGACAGAGTGCCTGGCACTGGGCAACGCCCTCATGACGCGGCACGTGCCCGTGTGTTCGCGTGACCTGGAATCTCCTCTTGTCCTCCCTACTACCCTGTCCCCCCCCCCCCCCCCCCCCCCCCCTCCTGCATTCATACACATACACTTGGTTGTGCGGTGGTTTCAGCTAGGCCAGCATTTCGGTTAATATGACTTATAGCCTTACGATTTCTTGTACATTGATTTACTTGTAGAATACTCAGGTTGTCCGTTTGTGGTTTGTATTCATAGATGGGCTATCATAGTTACAGGCGGATGATGGTAACCACAGAACAAATGTCTTACGTCATGTTGCTACAAAATGTGCGTCAGTCAAGATTTACGTTATTTAAAAGAAAAAGAGCATTACCCAGCATGTTGTAAACGCGTTCCATGAACTTGTGTGTGTGTGTGTGTGTGTGTGTGTGTGTGTGTGTGTGCTCGCGTGCGCGCGTGTGCGTATGGATGTGTGCGTGTGTGCATGCATGAGTGCGTGTGTCCGTGTGTGCATGTGCGCGTCATGAGTGCGTACATGTGTGTGTGCGCGCATGCATACGTGTGCGTCAGCACTCGTTGGTGAGTATGTGTGCATGTGTGTATGCATGCATGCATGCATTCGTGTGAACGCGCGTGTGCGTGTGTGTATTTTTGTCTATGCCCGTGTATTTTGAGGGTTAGGAGTGGACAGGTGGTTGTTAAATAGATGAAGAGAAGCAGGAGGGAGAGCAGAGGCAGGGTATGTGCCCATGAAAGTGCATCTCCGTAGATGCTTTAACAATGCCGTCAGCTTTGTTGCTGAAAACAGAGCCAAGTGTTGAAGGAGCTGGGAACGACATGGTAAGCTGTGGCTCCCATCCAGTTGTTATTTCTGAAAAATGCTGTTCCTTCTCCTTTTTACACAGAAAATGAACATCTCCTATATACGGCTTTTCAAAATGACAAATTGTGTTAGGTTTCAACTGGTGTTAACCATGGCAGTTTTGGTAGTTTTACATGATTTGTTTGAAGAAATCATTCATTTTCTATCCTAAAATTTCCAGTATATTCAATTTATCTGAAGAAATCAAATGTTCTCCCACAAACGCATACATACGCACGCACGCACGCACACACGCACGCACGCACGCACGCACACGCACGAACGCACGCACGCACGCACGCACACACACACACACACACACACACACACAACACACACACACACACACACACACACACACACACACACACACACACACACACACACATTTACACATGTACTCACGCACGCACGTACACACACACACACACACACACACACACACACACACACACACACACACACACACACACACACACACACACACACGCACGCACACACACACACACGTGCACACACACACACACACGCACACACACACACACACACACACACCACACACACACACACACACACACACACACACACACACACACACACACACACACACTCATTCACGTACGCGCGCGCGCAAAACACACACACACACACACACACACACACACCACACACACACACACACACACACACACACACACACACACACACAGGTTACACACACACACACGCACACATCCACACACGTACGCACACACACGCGCATACACCCTTATTTTTAGTTGATAGTTAGGTTGGCTTTAGGTTTGGCTCAGGTTAAGGACAGAGTTAATTACGTTATGTTGGGGTCAAGGTTCGGCGAACATCCAGAAAATACAACTTCAGAGCAACAATGACGGAACCGCAACTATAGTCTCTGCCTAGGTTCTTGTTGTCTCTCACTCTGATTGGTCCCTTGATTTAAGAGTCATTTCTAACGTCTCCCAGAACAAACACACAGGTCAATAGACGATGTTCGGAAATCTGAAAGGGAGACAATCTGGATCAAATCTCATGTTAAGCGAGAGTGACGCCGCCATTTTCATGGGACAGATGCCGGTACGGTGGTGGACACTCCCAAAGCAATTTTTGCTCCGTCAGTCAGTTTAACAGTTCATTCAGAGAAAGAAAATGTCAAACTATGAGTGTTAAACGGTACGCCAGGAATGCAAACGTTCAATATCCCGATCGTTATTCTGGCATGCACTTCAAATCGAATGTCGGACTAGCTAGATCTATTTGTTTAACATATACACTGAGAAAGGTAACTCTGTTTGTTATGGGAAAGACAAGAGTTATCGTCTCCTGATTTTCTTTCTTTCTTCATTTTTTTTCTTTTCTTTTCTTCTACCGGAACAAGTTTACTCCAACAACCCTCTCTACCGCAAGGAACTTTAAAGAATTTGGCGAACCATAAGTAAAAAAAAGAATCAGAAGAAAAAGACTGAAGTTTAAACGACGTAGGTTCTAACTCAGCTCGTTTTCATTTAAAACCCACCCCATCATTTTCGTTAGATATAAATTAACTGTCACCTGAAAGAGATAGAAAGCAGAAAAAAAGCAAATGTTCAATCGTTGTTATATTTTCCCCTCATTCAGTCAGGATCAGTAACGTCCAGTAGCAGGAGTACTCTCCCTTACCCAAAATACACCCCCCCCCCTCCAAAAAAAAAAAAAAAAAAAACCACACACAAAAAAACCAACAAACTTTCGTGTCGGCGGCGTCAATGAATCCATGAATGGCATGACTTGTCCGTTGCTGTGTTGCCCAGAAGACCTGATCATTGCTGGGAATGATGTCTACAGGGGATCGCCTGGTTTGTCACACCCTCGGAGTGTTGATCGTTGACCCTCCCCCTCCTCGTCACCTTCCACACTCTCCCACATTCGTTTGCTGCATTGGCCCCCCCACCTCCCTCCTATCTCCCCTATGCTGTAAAGCCATGCTGGATAAGCCAGGGATTTGGGTGTGTGTAAGTTGTGTGTGTGGGTGTGTGCGAGCGTACATGCGTGAGAGAGAGAGGAGAGAGAGAGAGAGAGAGAGAGAGAGAGAGAGAGAGAGAGAGAGAGAGAGAGAGAGAGAGAGAGAGAGCGTGCGTGCGCGCGTGTGTGTGCGCGTGTATGCCTTATGTCAAAAACCTTTTGGCAAGAGTGATGAAACTCGCAGATGGATTGCATACAGGCCACTCCTTTTACACTCACTCGTATCATAAAACATGAAGAAGCTCCCCAGTACATTCCATGTTATGTACTACTGTCATGTGACGTAGCCTCACATCAAGGCATGTGACGCTCCATCACATGTAGTTAGTGATATGAATCATTTCCCCGTGCCACAATTAAAGGAAGAATAATTCATGTGGCTTGACTAGTGTAGCGGGCGTCCCCAAAATAATTGTGAGTATGACTCATTCAAGAAACGAATGTGGTCATTGGGTGAAAGTGACCACTGAGTGATAGTTTAACAAGGGCTGGTAAGGTAGGGTGCTGGTCATGTGTTTTGAACACTGAGTATGCACTCACTAGAGAAGGGGGGAAAGAGTCAGTTTTAACCCAGCAGATGGCCTAGAGACTCGAACCTGTCAGGACGGTGGTCCTCTTTGCTGACCAGTCATTACCAGGTGAGCGATAGATAGTTGGGGAAAGCTACAGGGGGAAAACTTAAAGAAGAGAGAAAGAATTCATATGTTGAATTGAGAAGCAGGTTACTTACACGAACCTTATTCGTGTTTCAGCCCTTCACCCTTCACCCTTTACCCTTCGCCCTTCACCCTTCATCTTTCACCCCGTGAGGTGGTTGAAGATGGCCATGGTGTGGGGAACACACCGGTAGTTCACAGCCCCAGCCAGTACCAACTCCAGGGAGAGGAGTTGAAGCTCGTCATTTCGCAAGAGACAGAAGAAGTCGCGGAAGAGAAGTCGAGACTCGTATCTCCAGGACGGGAGAGTTCGAGGGGGCAGTATATTGTCTCAGAGAGAGAGACAGGGAATTGAGAAAGCAGGAAGCTTTTACTTGAGGCAGGCAGGTCCTCAGTGATTACGGGAGTTATGTATTCTCCTGGTCCGGAATTTTGGGGATAACGGAATGTGAAGGCCATAGCTTTATAGAGAAGCGGAAAACTAGATTATTTTATCTCTCAATGTAAAGAGTGATACAGTGTGAAGACTAATTTTTCTCTCAGTGTAAAGAGAGATACATGTGTGGAAGATGATTTGTATCCCCCCGGGTGTGAGGAAGAGATACATCGTGTGGGATATATTTGTCTCTCAGTGCGGAGGGAGGATACAGGTGTAAAAATCTGTTTACAAGTGTTGTTGTGATTAGTAAAGTGTTTTCCCTGAAGGAGAGGATGGGGGGAGAAGAAAAACATTCGGTAGTGCTCCTTTTGGGTGATTGGAAAGATTGCGTGTGCGTATGGAGTAAATGCTGTCATGAATGCGGGTATGCAAGTGTGACAGTGTACAGTGGTGACCCGTCTCCAATTACCATGGCGTAGCTGCCGTTTGTTTCTCCGGGAAAAAAAAAAAAAAAAAAAGAAAGATATCTATTTGTGCCCTTGGGGTTTAAAAAAAAAAGATTCTATTTTGTACCCTCAAGGGTTTGAGGAAAAAAAAAAAAGGAAAGGTTTTATTTTTGGTAACATCGGAAATCTATTTGGCCCTCAAGGGTTTGAGGAAAGGAAAAAAAAAAAAGAGGATGGTTAATTATTTTTTGTGTATAATATTTGCAATTTGTTGTTGTTTTTTCTTTCTATATGTGTTAGGGTGGTTGACATTTCTTTGGTTGTTTGCTCTCTCCGTTAAGGGTTTTTTTTTGGTAGGATTTCTTTTTGCCCTTCCCCACCGCAGGACGATAGCTCAACCCTCTCTTGCTCGACCTGGCCGCAAAGGGGCAGGGCGTTGAGGAATCGCTGTCCTTCCCTAGAGGATTAGTAATTTTGTCCCCTTTCCAGACTGATAGCCCCAACCTCTTCCTGCGTTTAGCAGGGGGACATGGCCGTTGGGGAGTCATAGTCTTTCCCTTCTGATAAATATCTATTTTCTTTCGCTTTCCTATTGTTTCGTTTTTGATTTTTCCCCTAGACCCTCAGAGTGTGGGTTCAACTTCGCCTCCGTCACGCTAGTAGTTTGTTGTAGGGTGGTGGAGTTGATTACCGCTCTCCTGCCCAAATAATCATCTTTATCTTTTGTTATTTTTTTTTCTGGGTGTTGTGGTGCGAGATTTTCTTTGAGTTTGGGTGAATGTGCATTTATTGATTGATTGCTTAGTCATTTTGTATTATTACTGTAGTGTGGTGATATTGTGCCAGTGATTTGTTTTTTCCCCGTCTCCAGTTTCAGGGGAGACAGGGACACTAGGGTGCTGTCTGTGGGCTTCTTTGCTTTTCTTGTTCCTCTGACTGTTTCCGGTCCTGTGTATCCTTCATTTCCTTTTCAACCCCTTTTCAAAATCTCTTAACCTTCTCTCAATAGGATCCCCCTATCTAGTTTAGAGAACAGGAAAGGGGCTTTCTGGGCCACTTCCGCCCTCACCCGTTTCGGGCGAAAGTTATCCCGAATGCCCCTTTCCCTGTTCTCTGACAAGGTAAGACTTCAATACTAAAAAATAACGATTATCTACAAACAAATCGTACTGCGTAGGGTTATCCGTTTTCAATATTATTTTACTAAACTTTTTAGATTCAGTTTTGGCTTTAATCCTGTGTTTTTCATAGGTCCATTTTCAATAAACATCTTTTTCGCGACAAACATTCATCAAAATGAGTCTTTGTCTTTCATGTGAATAAAACTACACGTCTTTAACTGTTCTTAAAGTCTTTTTAAAACCGAGTTATATTTCTGGCATAAAATCCACTCACTTATTCCAGCATGTTTTCCACTGCTGAAAGCCTAGTTTCGTACAAAGTGTTTCTCTTTTTCTAACTATGTCTCTTTCTGCCGAACAGTCATCTATAATAAATTGTGTCTGCGTTCCTTCAACGTCTATAAAACTGTTCTAGACCACTCACTCAGTTTATTGCTAGGATTAATAAAATATGTTATCATCAGTCCATATAAACTTCTTATTATGATATGCTTTGTTTCCATTTAAGTGTTGGACGAAAAACCACAATATATGATTAAAATTAAACGATAATCTGTTTGTAATAGGTCGAGGACAAAATATTGTTTTTTCCACAACCAGTCTGTCCACAAATCAATGAACATTGAGGGGTTTTTGTCATAAAGTTTAACTGCTCCATAGTTTTATACTAGAATTTAATCTAATCCAGTTATTGTTTTTATCATGCTCTCTGTCAAACTTGTTCAGTATAATAAAATCCTATAAGGCCTAAATGTGTAAGATTAATCCAATTCAGTGCTGTAAGATTGTTTCTATTTAGACTAATATTGATTTTGTTGCTTGTTGTTATGACCTTAATATCCTCACCATTGTGAAGAATGACAACAGTAACTTTAAGACTGTCAACGTCTAAGTTTTGCCCGCTAATTAGAATTCCTTTAAATAGGACGTCACTAACGCCCACAACCCATCCTCTCCTTATCTTTTAAGACAGAAATTTCAAATATTATTGTGAACGCGCCCCCTAATTTCATTTGCGGCATGAACTGTAATTTTGTAGAAGCATCTTTTAAAAACCGCTTCTCTTCTGTGGAGGATGTACTGTTTTTTCCCATACGGCTTTATTTCAATCTCTTTCGACTATTGTCATCTGGCATAAGACTTACATGTAAAGGCCAGAGTTGAATGCTTTTCTGAAACTTTTTTGACGGCTAAAATATGTAAATGGGCTTATGAATTCAAATTTTATGTCCCATTCTAAATATGGTTCTAAGTGCCATTTGAGGTCAGGTTTTCGAACTATTTTATATTCATACTGACCAACATTTATTTGCTTCTAGATTGCGCAGCTGTTCTAGTTTAGGAAACTTTTTGTTGTCGCCAACCTCTTTGCGTTTATTAATCACCATCTTTAGTGTACTCAAAACCATACAAAGCGCCTATCTCACCATTCTGTTCAAAGTCCGCAACGTCTGCAAGGTCTTTTAATTCTAAAGTTATACACCTACAGGCGCCAATGTAACTCCTGGTTTTCTGGCCCACGCGACATTATTTTTAGTAACGCATTATTTTATTTCCAAAACAATGTGCAGGTTATCACATTTTACAACTTTCCCTGTTTTGTCTTTGATTTTTATAATAAATGATCCGACCCCCCCAAAACTAATCTTTTAAACTGTAAATTAGGGGGAATTGTATAATTTCATAATCGCAATATGCGCTTTCACCTGACGGAGAAGAGCTCTTAAAAAACAGTTGAGGGGCTTCCATCATTTAAGGTTTTCATCAGTGCTCAGCTCATCCAATGAACATAGAGTAATGAAGGTAATGCATAGATCGAGCGGATTTTCTACCCCTCATAAGTAGTTTGTCTGGCTCGCAATAAACAACTATGAAGTGGGTACATTGTAGGTTGTAAAGCTAACATTTTAGCTAGCTCTCTATCACAAAAGTAAGATGTTTCTTCTTCTTCCAAGCTTAAATGTTAACATTGTTTTTAGATTTGCATGGTTAAGTTTGAGAGTAATGTCAAAGTTACTCATTGCTTCTTTTAGTGGAGCAAAACCCGTAATAAAACATCAGGTATTGTTAACTGGTCATTTTTGGTTCCTGATTTGTTACTTTTAGAAACCTTATTATTCTTCTTGGCTTGCTTATATTAAACCATACGACTTTGTAGATATTTCATGGAGCGCAACCATTTTGGCCAACATTCGTTATCAATAGCAGTTCTAAAAACGTAAGGGGGTTCTTGGGTAGTTATAGTTACAAACATTTTTTAAACAAATTAAAAATGTGGTGCATTCAAATATGCTTGACTGATGCCAAAATATTCTGTTGGCGCACTACAATCTTAAAAAAAATAGCAACTGATACTCTTGACATTTGCTGTGACCCAGACTGCCTCTTTTCATTTACAAAAGGTGAGGTATCCATTAAGCAGATATCTTAACCCCCCTATGAAAACGTCCACATCAAGAAAGGTGGTTTGTCATCCGATGAAGATTTTTCAAAACCAGTTAAACTTTGCTGTTGTTTGCGCATCAACTGGGTTGGAGTGGGAGTATGCTGATCATTTAAAATCTCCCATGATCCCGTTGGTGAGGTCAGTGGACAGATTTCATTTTTATTACACCTTCTGACGTATATTTAGACTGAACTGCGAGCACCATTCCAAATGACAAACCATTTAATCCACTCAGCAACATAATAGACATGAAGGCTTTTGAAAGGATCTGTAACGAATTCAATATTAACCATCAAGCACCGGCTATAAGACCAAAAGTGGGTTCAGAAATCATGGCCTAGGCGACCTTTATTTTCGGGGCACGACAAAGAAAGTATAAACTATGGATCTGGATCCGCCTTTCAAAACTTTCTTTTCAGGCAAAACTGGTCAGCCTGGGGTCCTACGGCAGTGCATAATACAGCATTGGACAACCATTTATCCTTTGACACTGCTTAGGGCCTAACTAGAGCGGGAATAGAACGAAAATAAACGACTCTCTTCGCATTTCAGTTTTGTGTTGGCTAGGTTCACAAGCACAGGCAGGATCAAGCATAACTGATCCTTCTCTGGCTTTGACGCGCACAAAAACAAATATGTAGCAAATTTAGAGGACGCCTTAATTCTACAGTTGATTTTACCTGCAAGTATTAAAAGCTAACCCAAAATGTTTTACAATACGCAAGATCGAAAGTAGACTTTGCTGTTGGCACTGGTTTATACATGCTGCCTTTGACTCAGAACTCCAGATAGGTATAATATAAAACTTTAATATGGAATTCTTATAGCAGGCACTGAACAGAAAGGTTGGTAAAAAAAAACGACCATAAATTCTGAGCAGTATATTACAAAATTAAAAGATACAACACCCTAGATTAAGTTCATCCAATCCCGAAGTCCACAGCCAAAGGCCATTGAGACTCAGCAAAAGCTCGCGGACTCTGTTCGCGAGGACCATGGAATATGAATAAGGACAGCGCTTGTTCTTGGATTTACTGCACTTGGAATACTGCGTCTTTATCTTACTAAAATATTAACCCAACTTTAAGAGAACACTAATGTCATAAAGTGCTCGGCCATTTTAAAGCCAACTACTTTGCTTGCAGTAGACAAAAAGCCGCTGCACAATTCCCCCTATTATACCCGGTAAAGAGTTATGCTTTACTGGCTAATTTTTTTTATATAACTCGCAAGATGTTCAAGGCTGTTTTTTTTACCCATGATTTATCAGGGGAGGCGGGGAGATGGCGGCGGAGGTACTGAAACTTGGCCACCGCCCCCCCGCCTGTGTAATAGCCAACACAATGTACTTATTGCAAATCCTGAAGGCAGTTATAACGCTTGCTAATGTGACTCCTTGCTCTCTAAACAGTGTTCGTATTCGTTCTGCTAGTGTTGTGTCTTCAATATAAAAATTTTTTCGTAGTTTTCTCTTATTCTGTCCCATTGAGTTGTAAATTGGTTCCCGGTTTAGTAGTCGTCACTTCTAGTTCTTGCTGATCTTTCTTGTTCCAAGATCTTTTAGTCTTTGTCTTATTCTTTCTGTAATATCAGGGCCCTAAGTTGGCGTCATCAGCCTCAACGAGTTTTTCTTTTTCTCTTTTTATATGATCATCTAGTTTCACCTAGTTTTGCTATATTGTTTGTTAATTCGCCTTAAAGGTTTCTAAAGCACGATCAAGGGCCGCTATTTCTCGCTTGGGTAGCGGGGATTGTGTATAGTCTTTAATGCTGTTTCTTCTGAAAAACTGGTTTCAGCTTCTATTGTATTTATTAATTGCCTGCTGATGGTTTTAATTCTTTGAAGTTCCATGTTTTGCATTTGGTTATCTGTGGAGTTCTAGTTGTGTGTTTTGAAGTTTAGAAACTGCCTCCCCATCTTAATTTTGGTCTAGCACTGCCAAGGCGAATTTGATATTGTCAACACTGAGTCTTTGTAAATTGTTTACTCTGGGCTAAAAACTTTGATGGGTCTGTTTTAGTTGTAAGCGAACAGTTTCTCCTGAGCGCCCTTTAAACAAATGACCATCTTCTATTTCCAATTCATTTGGGTCTTAAATTCGGGAGGTTCTTGACCTAAACTTTTGTAAAATGCTGCCGACCGTACTTTTCTTTTTAATTCACGCCGACATTGAGACGCGCGGAGCGATGCCGTGTCAAAGGGATCATTTCACTATGTCGTCTCCAGGATCAAAAAACATCATCATCTTCTTCGCCTTCAATTCCTGCCATGTTTTTAAAGAATAAACTTTTTATTTTGTTTATAAAAAGATGTCCAAGCATTTGGCTCGATTCTTGGCCCGTATAGAAAGATGAAAGACCCTTGGCGCGCAGGGAAAATAAAGGAATATTACTGTTCAAATAATCCATCTACTATTGATGCTGATCAAATTCTTACTGTTAGATTTCCAGACCTAGGAGCGGATGATTTGATCGTGCCAGGCTTCTGCACGGGCTTACTTTTAAAATAGAACTCGCTTCAAACAATCAGACCCCAACAGAACAGTTGTCCCAGCCTTGGGACGGGCATCGTTAAGAAAATTTTCTGTAAAACTTTGAGGAGGCAGAAGTCTTTTCTTTAAAACAATGCAGACATTTTTTAACCTATCCTGATTATGGCTAACCGCGAATGAAAGCGGTAGATCTTGCGTTTCAAGGATTCGGCAAATGAAGAAGCCTAAAACTTAGAAATAGGCGCCGAACTCGCCCTCAGTGCTAAACGCAGCAAAAAGGCTTTAGCGTAAGTTATGCGTATGGTAATCGCTGTTTCCAGTCCCCAGATTTGGAGTTGTTAAAAGCGCAGGCCCATACTTTCAAGGGAGCATTTAAAAGACAGATTGTCATAAGAACTAACTTTTAATGAATACAAACGTGGTATCAAAATCACAGACACGAAGCAAAGATTACAGCATTTCTGACATCTCGTTAGTGTTTGACGTTTGTTAGCAACCCTAATTTAGCAAGCTGATTGGGGATCAATATAAGTCCCAACTCTATCTATATTACGGAAAAACGTGCGTCATCAGACAACATATCCTAGAAGCTGGCAGCACTATATGGAAGATTTAGTTTTAGCGTCTCAGCAAGATCGCCTTCTCTTAAAGGTATTTTATTGCTGTGTGAAAGATGGAGAACCATTCAAAAGAGGAAGTGAAAAGTTAGTTCTTTTTTTAATCCAAAAATAACGAAAGTACAATGTTCGATTGAGGGCAGTCCTAACCAAATCTTGCTTGCGGGACATAGACCTTATCATCATTTTGACGAAATAAGAAAATTGTTCTTGGGTGGGGGGAGGGGTTAGAAGTCCAACAGCAGACCTGCGTCTAACAGAATCTACCCTTCACAGTGTAAGATTGTGATTATTTAACAACGAACTCGGTTTATGGATTGACCTAAGGTCAACGGAGGATAATCGCTGTTGCATGGCAAGGGGAGAGAACTGGGAGAGGACGTAATAAACATTCAAATGATAAAGAATGAAGAAAGAAGCCGATATATATAAACCGCTTAATGTACATTTGTTTTTTATTATATGATGACCGCAGCTGACTATGAAGGTAGCAGATTATTAAAAGATGTACTATACTAATTTTATTTTTAATTTTATAAAAAAGTGTCTGTTCTGGTTTATCCAATGTGCTACGCGGCGCCAAAAGAAGGGATTCAGGCCATTCTGCCCTGCTGAAGTAAAAACCTCAGATGTTAACCAACATTACACAAATGCAACAAAAACTTAGAGCACGACCTTTCAAAATAACAGCCAAAACAAACGAAAGGTATTCTGTGCCTTTAATTCTGTTACCTATGTCAATACTGGAGCATCGATATTTGTGCTGCATCAGCAGGAACGAGTGTAGGTCTCTTACGCAACAGGCGTAGGTTGCACCCGCAGAGCTTTACCTCGAGGCGGTTTGTCTTTTAGCTCTTGGCCTGTGTTCTTAGCTGTAGGTAGCTGCTAGCAAAAAAAATAAAAACTAAACTCCAAAAGCCACACAGCTATGGTTCCAAACTAATAACGGTTAAACTTAGCTCGTTCAAACTGACAATAAAATAAAGCGCTAGCTGACTCAAACATCACGGATGAAGATTTAATGTTTTACAGGTCGATTTTGATGACTACAAGGACAAAAGTTTGATCTTCAAAGAAAGGCAAGGACAAGTTTTTTCAACAGCCAGACGCCGAGCAGATAAAAAAGGAATGTTAAAAAAAGTAAACGAGACATTTAAACTTGTTCTACCGCTCACTTTAACAATGCCAAAGGGCGTTTATACTTTAGTTTATGATCCAAGCGCAAAAAAAAGACGATGTTATTGGTTCTGATTAAGTATTTTTTTTTTAATTTAATTAAGATTTTTGGTTAAAAAGAAAGACAGCATGGCTAGATATATGTAGGACAAGACGAATTGTTTGAAGAATGCTCGAGAGAGAACGTTTATCAAGAGCACTGAATGATATTGATTTAGAAGTTATTGACCCAAAAAACGTACAGGCAAGCGTTGTACATGCAATTTCTCAGTTACCAGGCAAACAAACAATCGACCGCCAGTTAAAGTAAGTTAGCTGTTTTTTAATCGACTATGTAACAATAAATGAAGAAAATCTAGAAGTCTGGGTATTCATACCTCACAGCAGACTATTCTTTTCTCATTAATGGATGTCACGGGTTGGGCAGACGAACTGGCTTACACAGTTTGACGCTGTCCGCTGAAGAAGCTAAAATGAGAGGCTCTGGTTGGGTCAGAGGGCGAGTCGTAGGATTAGAGTTTAAAACAGGCTATAGTATGCACGTTGTAGGCAAGGCTTATCATTTCCGCTACATCGGGAGTTGTTTTAAAGAGAGCAGTTTTAAACATAAAAAATTCAGACAACAATTGTTTCATGTGGTGGTGTTCTTGCAAGGCTGCATCAATGTCCGCGACCACGCGAGGAGTTGTCTAACTATCGGCAATACACAAGATCTTAACGTCAATTGGAAAATCCTTTCCTGTTAGTGCTCAGACCAAATTGATCGGTTTGAAGAACAAAACAAATACCAATGAAACTGTTAATGTATACACTTGGGATGAGGAAACAATTTGGCGCCCAATTTAAAAGTGTCCAAGAAACAGTCCAACAATAGGCGAAACCAGACAAAAAAATCATGTAGACTTACTACTAATGTTTTCACCTGGGGGCTACCCCATTACACATTGATACGCTCAGTGAGTAGTTATTGAGTTATATACAAACAATCATAGCAAACAGAATTCTGCAGAAAATGTTTAACACAGAATTCCATCCTGTGCAAGCTGCGATGTGAACATATAAACAATTGTAAAGTTCTGTAGGGACAGTAATACAGAACTAAGTACGCCCCACCCGGATCTAAAGTTAGTTTTAAGAAACTGTTGGGAGGCGGAAAAACGTGCTACATTCTCCATATGTTGTTTTACGCAGACTTGAATCACTCATGTTCCTTATGAAAGGGCCACCGCCACAAAATCTTCGTAAAAACAGTATTAATGAGTAATCATCAGATTGGTTCATTTGCCGTCATTATTGTTTAGGTCGGATGGCGTTTTTCAGAGCAGAATTATACAGAGGACCAGATGCGGCTAGAAGATTTTTACAGCGCATGCAGCAAGTGCGTAATGAATGTTCTAATAATCTGAATTTTATCTGAAATCATGATGCGCCTGTTGAAAGACCACAACAAGTATGCTCAGCCACTCACTGTAGGATTTGTGGTTTAGGCCCTCTCAATTCAGACGCAGCGAATCCAACAGTAAGAGCCATGATCCACATTAGTGGAAAGTTCAGAGGAAGCGGCGCATAACAAATGCAAATCTTACAACTAAAGTTTGACCAATGACAGGAAGCTGCCCATCTTCTTTCGAATAACTTGCGAGGTTACGACTCTCATCTATATTGCAAGCGTAACCAACGCCTTCTGGGTAGCATGCAGTGCACCAGTCATCAGAAATGTACATGTGTTTCACTTTAAATAACTGTCTTTTCTACGACTCTATGCAACACATGATGGGGCTCATTAGAGGCACTGGCTTATGTCCTTAAAAGCTGCCCCATAACGGAAAAATATTTTGACTCAACTCTTGTTAGAAAGGGCGTTACCCTTATGAGTACATGCAACGTTGGGAAAGGTTTGACGAAGATACACTTCCGCCTAAAGGCTTCGTTCTTTTCTAGTCTTAGAGGAAAGGACTCAGCGACTCCTGATTACCAGCTTTGCTCAAGATGCGTGGCAGAGTTAGAGTGTAAAAACAATGGGAGAATATATGATTTCATACTGGATGCAGATGTATGTTTGTTGGCGACGTCTTCGAAAATTACAGAAAGACCTGCATGAAACATTATAGCTAGATCCTAGCGCATTACATTTCTGCGCCTGGGATGAGTTGGGATGCTTTCTTAAAGTTTACTGGAGGACAGATTGATTTGTGTCAGATTTACCAATGATTCAGATGATTGAAAACGGGTTGCGTGGGGGAATTAGTATGGCGTCGCATCATTACTGTAAAGCAAACAACAAATACTTGGATCATTATGATCCGAGTAAAAAGGTCTAACTATCTCATGTATTTAGATGCAAACAATCTGTATGGTTGGGCAATGGCGCAATCACTTCCGTTACGCAACTTTAAAATGCACACAAGCGTCGATCCGAAAAACATTCAAAAGGCATTAAAGTGGTTGGGCAGTTTAACGCCTGATCAACAGCGTGGTTTCATTCTAGAAGTTGACTTAGAATATCCTCATGAACTCCATGACCTGCATAATGACTATCCATTAGCAGCAGAAAGTCTAAAGATGGATCCAAGAGAGCGCCTAAACTGGTGCCTAATCTTCGAGGCAAAAAAAAATTATGTCTGTCATTACAGACTTCTACAATTTTATTTAAGACATGGTTTGAAGTTGACAGCTGTTCATCGCATAATTGCTTTTGATCAAGAACAGTTCATGAAAACCATACATCATGAAGAACACTGATCTCAGAACTAAATCCACAGATGCTTCAGAAAAAGACTTTTTCAAGTTAATGAACAACAGCTGTTTTGGAAAGACTATGGAGAATCCGCACAAAGCGTAAAGATGTCAGATTGGTCACCAAAGAGAACGAAGCAATTAAGCTAACTTCAAAACCAAATTATCAGGACTTCAGAAGATTTCATGATCAGCTTTTGGCATAATGATGAAAAAAAAGAAAGTCAAATTAGACAAACCTGTATTTATTGGGTTTACTGTTTTAGAATTATCAAAGCTTTTGATGTTAGAGTTTCTTTATGACTACTTTAAGCCCTCGTATCCGAGTCCAGAGTGCTTTACACAGATACAGAAATTTTGTTATAGATATCCTACTGAAGACATCTATAAAGACATGGAAACCGAAGTGGCTAAAGGGCATGCGGGGTGGTACGACACATCTGATTACCCTAAAGATTCGCCTTTGCATTTCATCCGTAATAAGAAGGTTTTAGGAAAGATGAAGGATGAATTATCTGGAAAGGTGATCAAGGAGTATGTGGGGGGTTAAGATCGAAAATGTACAGTATTTCGAGCCAGGAGAAATCATTAAGCAAGCAAAAGGAATATCTCGCAGTGTTGTGCAGTCAAACATATACATGACAACTACAAAGAAGCATTGTTTGGCAATAAGACTTTTCATCATGACAACGTAAACTCGATCTAATCTACATGAAAAGTCAAACAA